>PVKP010003847.1:0-103717 GCA_004027715.1 Plecturocebus donacophilus
GCTGGGGTATGTTGGGGGGAAATAGGGGAGGGACAGTGGGGGGTGGGGAGTTGGGGGGAAATAGCATGGGGAGAAATGCCAGATATAGGTGAAGGGGAGGAAGGCAACAAATTACACTGCCACGTGTGTACCTATGCAACAATATTGCATGTTCTTCACATGTACCCCAAAACCTAAAATGCAATAAAAAATAAAATTAAAAAATAATAATAAAATAAAAAATAAATAAAAATACTTCTGAAAATCATTGTTTCATTAAACAATTGTTGTTGAGCACTTTGTCTTATGTGATTTACTTCTTTTCCTTATCAAAATGTTTCCAATGTTCATCTATATTAAAGCCTTTATCAGTAATTCATTTTTGTCTATTGCTGCATAACATTTTATTGTATGAGTATAACAAATTTTTCATTCATCAGTTGATGGACATTTAGTTTATTTCAGCATTTTTAATCTTCAAAACTGTGCAAACATTCACATACTAATTTTGTATGAGCACATATGTTCATTTTTTTGAGTATATACTAGAAGTAGAATTGCTGGATCATGTGTAAAATCTATGATTAGACTATACAAGTAGGTGTAAAGTGTTATCTCATTGTTTTGATTTGCAATTCCAGTCTTTCAGTCTTTCACCATTAAGTATAATGTTAGTTATGTTTCTTCATTCTTCTTATTTTTTTTAAATGTCCCTTATCAGCTTCTGGAAGTTCCCTTGTATTCTTCATTTGTTGAGTGTTTTTGCCATAAAGAATTGTGAGATTCTGTAACATGCTTTTTTTCCTGCATCTATTTACATTATCATGAATTTTCTTTTTTATTTATTCTGTTAATAAATTACTTTAGTTGATTTTAAGATATTAAATTAACCTTATATTCTTATGATGAATCTCATCTGCTTATGCTATATAAACCTTTCCATATGTTGCTGAATTTGGTGTAGTATCATTGTGTTGAGGGTTCTTGTGTTTAGATTGAAAACATATATTTGCCTATAGTTTTCTTGTGATTTGTCTGGTTGTAGTATTGTTGTGATTTTGGCCTCACAAAATGAGTTGGGAAATGTTCCCTGCTCTTCTATTTTTGAAAGAAGTGGTGAATAACTGTTCTTAATTTTGCTTTTTATATTTGTTACAATGCCCCTATGAAGTGATCTAGGCTTGGGGATTTCAAAGTGTTAATTTTTGTTAGTTTGTTTAATTACTGGATTCAATCTTTTTACTTGTTATATGTTAGATTTTCTATTTCTTCTTGAATCAATTTCAGTAGTTGGTATTTTTCTATTTCCCATTTTACTGAAGTTAACTAAACTTTAAAATTTAGGTGTAAAGTATTACATTATTTTCTTTCTATAATTTCTGTACTGTTTTATCTCTTATGCCTGATTTTAGTATATTTATTTTGTTAATGTTTAAAACAAATGAACTTTTATTTTTTGATAGTCTTTATCATTTATCTGTATTTTATTTTATTAACTTTACTCTTCAGTTTATGATTTCCTTCTTTCTACTTATGTTATTTAGGTTTAATTTTCTCTCTTTTCCATTGTGTTGAAGTGGAAGTTTAGGCTATTGAGGCATTTACAGCTACAAATTTTATTTCAAGCACTGCGTCACTCACATCCCGTGAGTTTTGGTATCCATTTTCAATAATCTCCAAGTCTTTCCTAATTTCTCTTTCAATTTCATTTTGATCCATTTTTTAATATAAATTGTGTTATTTAAATTCTATATAATTGTAAGTTTACCAAGTTACTTATTGTTTATGATGTTTAATCTCATTCAGTTTTGGCAAAATAATATTCATTTTATTATTTCAATTTTCTTAAATAAAGTACAACTTGTTTTATAGCATAGCATAGCATATGGTCTATCCTGGTAAATGTGCCATGTATATATAAGAAGGTTATTCTGTTCTTGTTGGGTAATGTGTTTTATAGCTACCTGCTATTTCTAGATGATTTAATAATGTTGTTTAAATCTTCTACACCTTAATTGACTTACAACCAAATATTATATGTGCTATTGAAAGTAGGTTATTAGAGTCTCTAAGTGTCATTGTTGAATTGGCTATTTCTCCCTTAAATTAGTTTTTAGCTTCATTGTTTTGAGGCTATGCTGTTAGTTGTGTATACACACATACATATAAATATACATACGCACATATGTTTGTAATCACTACCTTCTCTGAACATTTTGATTTTTTTATAATTATAAAATATCCATATTTTTCTCTAGTTAACTCTTTCTTTTTTTATATCTATTTTTTTCCTGATGTTAGTACAGGTACTCCAGTTTTCTTCTTGTTACTGTTTGAATTATGTATTTTTTATTGCTTTACTTTCAGCTTATTTGTATCCTTGAATCTAAAGTGTCTCCCATAAACCATATATATACATATACACGTATGTATACATAAAGTACATCTTCTGTAAATCATATATAGTTGACCAAATCGGAAAACAGCCACTCTAAAAATCTCTATATTTTGATTGAATTTCTGAAGTCACTTTTTAAATATTTTTGATGCATTTGAATTTATGCCTGCCATTTTACTATATGTTTTCTACATGTCTCATATCTCTTTTGTACCTCTATTTTTCTCATTCTAATTATTCTAATACTATTTTCTTCTGTACTAAGTAAATATTACTCCAGAGCAATATTTTGTTTTATTGTATTTATTTTTTCATGCTAGGATCTCGCTCTGTTGCCCAGTCTAGAGTGCAGTGGCACAATCATAGCTCATTGCAGCTTCTTCCTCTGCCTCCTAAGTAGCTAGGACTACAGATGTGCACAACTATGTCTGGCTGATTTTTTTATTTTGTAGAAACAGGTTTTCACTATGTTGCCCAGGCTGGTCTCAAACTCCTTGTCTCAAGCTATTGTCCTTCCCTGGCCTCCCAAAATGCTGAGATTATAAACATGAGTCACTGTGCTTGGCCCTGAGGGCAACATTTTAATTTTGTTGATGCTATTTTCACCATATTATATAAATATTTTTTTTAGTAGTTGCTCTGGAGCTAATCATACACATCTTAACTTAGCAGAATTTAGCATGAATTTATGCTAACTTAATTTTAGAATGATATAGAAAAGTTATTACTATACAGATCTATTCCTTCTTCCCTTTTTTTATTGTGCTAACATTGTTATACATAACATGTATTATGTAGCATAACATAATAACCATATATGTATATGTAAGTGTTTAGTGTGGAAATTACAATCATCTTAATCAAAAAAGATTGTTACCATTAAATAGTTCAATTATGACTTTTCAATGTAATTATAACTTTTTGATAGGTAATGTTACATGCTCAAATGATACATAAATACCTGGGTCTATTAATTTCATCTTTACAAATAGCTTCATGTTGACGCTCATTTTCTTGATCATCAGTTGTATTTTCCAGATACATGTTGTCAGCCCATCTGAGAAAACATAGACACTGATATTCCTGACTATCTTCTTTACACAAACAACTGCATCCATTTGCACAAATCTATAACAAAAAAGAAATAAAAATGTTAAAAAATTCCCATCACATACTACAATATTACAATTGTGATCTGAGAGACCATAATAGATGTCCCTCTGTCTACTAAGATGAAACCTAGGGTTAAGGAAAGGAAAGTTAACTATGGGCCAATGTTTCAGAGCTTGGCTGGTACAGCAATTCCCTAAATTCCTAGAGCTACAAGAAAAACCACACCTTTGCTAAAATCCCTAGTTGGAGCTATCAGTCAAACGGTCATTTCCTTCCTAACTTTGATTTACGACCAAGGCCACCATAACGCTTATCAGACAGAATCACCTTATAAAGACTCTTTTCTGATAAGCAATTGTAGTCCTCAAGCCAATTACAGCCAGTTTATAGAGACAAAGCACAAACTGTTTTTGCATCCTATAGTTCACTTTTTGATGTAAAATGCCAAATTCTACCTCATTTCAATACTAAAGCCTGCTTCAAAGAAAACATGGGATGTATGTTACATATATGTTTATTCACTGAGCATGTGCTTGACTCCCCCTCATAAATGCATATTGCTTTCTCCCCAAACTTGCTGAATATGTATGACTCTTGTGTAATATTGACCCTGTGAGGCACAAAAATCACCCGGGCCTTCACCACTTCTAAGAGAGCACCTTACATCCACATTGGAGATGAATTTTTCCCAGTTATATTATTTGGCTCTGTTTCTTCACCCAAATCTCATGTTGAATTGTGATCCTGAGTGTTGGAGGTGGGGCCTGGTGGGAGATAATTAGATCATGAATGCAGTTTCACCCTTGCTGTTATCCAAATACTGAGTTCTCCTGTGATCTGGTTGTTTAAAAGTATGCAATATCACTTCCTTAACTCTCTCTCCTGCTGTCATGTGAAGACCATGCTTGCTTCCCCTTCGCTTTCCACCATCATTGGAAGTTTTCTGAGGCCTCCTAGCCATGCCTCATGTACAGCCTGTGGAACTGTGTGTCAATTAAACCTCTTTTTTTTTTTTTTATAAACCATCCGGTCTCAGGTAGTTCTTTATAGCAGTGTAAAAATGGACTAATGCACCCAGTTAGCAAATTGATATCACAAATGAACTCTTCTTTCTACCATTTAGTCTTCTTGGTAGTCTCTTGGATAACACAATCATTTCAAAGTTTGAATTTCAAGCTTTCATTTATGTGTTGAAATAATGTGTTCCTTTAGCAAAGGTTAAAAAAATCAGTTTTGATTTATATCAAAATCATTTTCAATAGTCAAATTGTTTACACTCAAATTGTGACAGAAATAAATATATGTGTATATTTATGTATGTATATATGTACTGAATATATATACATCTATTAGACAATTTTTTAAAAAAAATTCTGTGTATTTTAACCAAATTTTTACAGACATTGTTTAAATGTTAACTGATGTGATGAAAATAGCATTGTATTGATAGACAGATCCATGGAAAATCTATTTCTGGTTTTGCTGAATGGTTTTTCTCCTTAAGTGGTTTACTTGGTTTCTCCTTTGAACTGACAATCAAACTTTACTGGATTCCTTATTAAAAGTAAATTGAATAATATCTTTCACATTTTTTTTTAATATTTTCATGAAGTCATGATATTATGTTTTATAAAAAATTATACTTATATTTTTTAAAAGCTTTGGAAGTCCTCCACAGATATGTCCAATGGATTTATCTGATGGTTAGGTAAACTGTCAGAGAGAAGTACACTTCTTATGGAGTGTTAAACACAAGTATATATTTATATTTTTACATATACATATATTCCTAATTCCTAGAGGTAAATTCAAATAACAATAGAACTTTATGATCTTTAAAAAAATTTCACTGCATATTTTCATATTTTCTTTTTGGTTTTGGTTCATAGCCAGCAAGTTATTTTCCATCTGTAGCAACAATGATTAGGAATTTTTGTTTCATGGTCTGACCCTTTAGTGATATCTAAATAGATGAATGGATCATAGAGATTTACTTTCTGTTGAATAGGAATCAAATGAGAATGTCTTTTCACTTTCTACATACAGTTCAAAGCAAGTAAGAAAGTCAAATCTATTAGGAAAGAGAATTGTTCTTTGACATGGACAGATAATCAAGTGTTACTTATACTTGACCCAAGTCTAAAATATTACAATTGAAGCTATAAGTTTTCTCTGTGTCTATATGTCTACGTGTTTGTAACTCAGAAAGGCCTTCATTTCTGTTTGAGTATGTAATGATTTTCTACATTCACAGGATATTAGTTGTAAAGTTTTTTTTCAATTAAAGGAGCACTATTATAATTGGCTTACAAATTTAATCAACACTCATATAAGAAGCAACAAATATTAGCATTTTATGACAATGCTTTCTATCTATATGTATATCTATAGGTAGTTTACCTTCCTGAGATTTGAGACTATATTGAACATTATAACTTATTGTGTATTTCTTTTAAAAATGAGAATATTTTCTTTTGTTACCTCAGAAAAATCACCAAAGTTAGAAAGTTGACTTGGCTATAAAATATAGTTTTCAATATTTTTCAAATATGTTTCAAATATTCTTTATGGAAAAATGCATAATATATTATTTCTGTACCTTAAATATAATTAGAAAATATGAAACCCCGAAACTTCAAATTCTCATTGTATTTTTAATTATTATAAGTTTATATTACAAAACAATATATAATAAAATCTTGAAAAAGAGCAATATTTTTAAAGTTGAGTAATTAGTTTTCCTTTTGGCTGCACCTCAAGACCACACAAGATTTTGTCTAAGGGGTGTGATATGAACACCTAAATTATATATAATGCTCTAGTCAAGACACTTTAATTAAATGAGAAAGGTGGTGAATTATTTTATACTGCAGTCATTTACTATATCTAAAAACTACTGTAAGTAATTTCTGGCCCTAAAAAATAATTTGGGATTTCAACATGATTTTTTATCTGTTCAGATAGTCTAGACTTCTACTAGAATTTTGTTTCTCTGTAATTAAATTTATAGATAATAAGAATTCTCTCAGAAAAATTAGTGAGAAAGTAAATTATATCAGTAGACACATAGAAACTTGGATCTACCTTGTATATCAGAGAAAAGATTTCTCAACTTTGCGTATATAGAGAATCAAAAATCTGCTTAAAGGAGTATTAAAAGATTTATACAAAACATTCTATCAAATGTTAAATCAAACATGTTACACAATTTTGGACTGCATGGGGGTCGGCGACCTTAACCCCTGTATTATTCACAGGTCAATTGTATATATGTCATTTACATAAAATATATAATTAATTACTACACTTTGCACAAAAACCCCAATATTACAAAATACACAACAGTTAAATTAGAGGTTTTATTCTAGATATTTTAAAGTGTTTACTTGAGGAAGGAATGTAATAAAATCATGATTCTGGGCAATGGAAGATCTTTTCTTCCCAAAGGAAATAGAAGTAAAACGAACTGCTGGGAATTTCCTTTTTGAGAATTCAGTGCTAGTAATGTATATACATAATATTATTACCACGAAGTCACTTCTTTTGTAGAGAAATTAACTACATGAAGGATATTTATAACATACTTAGAGAAAATGTTCTGCATAGGTAAGTAAACAATGCTAGTTAAATAATGCCAGCTATCATTTCAGGGAATATCATGTAATTTTCTATCAATTATATTGTCATACCTACATTATGTTAGTACATAGGGTCACTGGCAAAGGACTCTGTGGGGAAAAAACTCTATAAGATCTAATATATGGCATTTATTTTGCCACTTTTTGATCCCTGTTATTAAATAGATAAAGTGACATCAGAGGTGAAAGTGACTTTTCTTAATCATGATATGTAGCAAGCTGGATCCTTAAAATAATACCTGTCAAGATAAAAATTGAGCCAAAGTTAAATAGGTAATTAAATTTTATTAAAGACTATTAAAATAGGGGAGAGAAACTAAACACAATTCTTCAAAAATAGACAGTAGGAGGGATTTTAATTTCAAACTTAAGCTAATAAAAAATGACAGCCGTCCTCCCTTATTGTTGGTCTCACTTCCATCCTTTCAGTTACCAGGGTTCAAAAATATGTGAGCATAGTTTAGTAAGTTATCTTGAAAAAGAGAAAGAGACCATAGTCATATAACTTTTATTATAGTGTACTAATTGTTCTATATTATTAGTTGTTGTTAATCTCTTATTATGCCTAATTTATAAATTAAACTTCATCATGGGTATATATGTATAGGAAAAACTATAGTATATTCACAGTTTCAGGCATACACTGGGGTCTTGGAAAGTATCCCTGCAGTTAAAGAGTTGACTGTTGTACTGGAGGTCACTAGAGAAGAGTATGATCGATGGAATGTGTCAAGCAGATTCAATTATTACTGAGTTTGCAAAAATTTTGTTCTGTGAGTAGGCCTTCTGTAAAGTAGACTGGGAAGTAAGAGTACTATTTTCTTTGATATTTACAGTTCAGAGACATGGTTCCATGGTCCTTGATAAAGACATCCCCTGCATCCTTAAACTAGAAAGCAGCTGGAAGAAGATTTACATACATTTCCATAATTTACACCTGCGAAATTTTTAAAGTACATGTATAGGAATAAAAATGTGCAGGGGCGTATCGGCAAGAAGAAACCTGTCTGAAGGTTAGTCAATGTGCTGGAAAGAGGAAGGCTGTTTTAGCTACATATTTAGCTAATTAAAAGGGAACAGATTTTAAAAATCCTATCTGGATGAATTAAAGTTCAAATTTATAGTGGATTAAGACCTAGTCATAAATTCTGAAATAAAATAAACTTTGTAAAAACCTTTCACATCCCCAATTTTAGTGCTCCATGATCTCTTCTACTTTGTTTGAAAAGCACCTTCCCTTCCCATTAACTCATAATAATATATAATTTTATAATCTTTTGGTGGCAGAGGTATAGAAAACAAGATAAACTCACATATATTTATGTGTTTCCCTTCCAGAAGCATTTGCATTTAAAAGAGGACCTCAGTCAGAGAAGGAACACATTTTAACACGAAGAAATAAAAGAACACTTCTGGAATTTCTATCTTTGATAATGAAAACTAAAATAAACCTTTTTTTTGGTCATATGTTTTAAAATACTGAGAAAAAGAATAACTTACTATTTACTCCATGAAATACTTGCTTCTGGAATGTAAGACTATAAAACAACTAAAATAAATTATTTACAAATACTAACAGTTTGCACATCAAGACTCAATTTAAAGATTTTCAGTATATTGTGCCATCAATACAAAGTTTTCATTCATAATCTGTAACCAATCCCCACTAGATACACTCTACAACTGCCTGAAGGTTCCACAGCAAATCAGTATCTTTCCACAACGTCTGCCATCCGAGGCACTAAGGGACTGCGTGATGGAAAACTGCCTGTGTTTCAAAGGCAGGAATTCCCCAGCGCCATACCTCCATCCCCGCCCCCATCTGGGGACCAGAGGGGTTTCAAATGTAAAGTTCTTGGTCTAACTTTCCCCTGGGCAGGCTAGGTGGAAATTTCAGGCGAGCCCCTTCGTTTAAAAAGCCAGGGAATAGCTCTGGGAGGAGGGGGACCTGTTTTGGGCCCAAGCTATCAATCTGGGATCAGAGTCGAAGGTCAATCACTCCAGAGAAAGTTTGAAAGAACTCCTCTCACTGGACAAGAACATAAATGGGGAGGGAATAACTTCAGGGTTAAAACTCCACTGCCCCTTTCCTGTATGGATTTCCCTCTCCGGGATCCCCTCCTGCGACAGCGTGGGAGCTCTCTCTCTTTCTCTCTCTGCCTAACAGAGATCTCTTTCTGTTAGCGATTAAAGATAATCGCTTTCTGCTAAACTCTTTGGGTCCTGTATTTACTTCAATGGTAAGCTCACCATGCTGCCAGGGCCCTTTCCCCATTCCTGGGGCAGGTGACCCCAAGAACCTGGATACACCCGGTTACACCTTAGGCGAGCACGGGCTGGGAGCTGAGCCCCTGTCGTCCCGCCAACTGGTTAAAGCACTACTAACTCTACAGCTCTACTAATGTGTTGTTTTCCCTTATTGAAATAAGTCTAAAATAGTTTTTCCTCCATCAGCAGAAATTGCCTGGGGGTCTTTTGGAGGGCAAAAAGTGAACAAATTCAAAGTTTCACAAAGATACCACTGAAATGCCATGACTCTCAAGGATGGATAGCAACCAATGCACTACCTGAGACCACTGGATATTCTCTCCAACTGTGAAACTGCCATAGGTACAGTATCAAGTCTAAACTCCAATTTGTTTTCATCAACTTCACAAATGTTATGTTTCTTTTGTTTCTTAAGAATAAGAAAATATTTTTTAGGAATCCTTTGATTATATAATTCAATTATAATAAATAGGAAAACTCTCCATTTTCATCACTTTTTCAGGTGACTCTATAAGAGGAATTCAGCTGGGAGAGGAAAGTGTGGGTTCCACAACTACATCATTCAAGTGGTCTAAATAAGTGATGAATTCAGATGGTCACATCACTCTTGTGTTCCTTTGGGCAACATTTTTTATTGTCATCTTTCAAAAAGTCTTGTAAACACTCTTAGCTGATTTGAAATTGATTGATCTTTGGAATGTTCTGGAGACATGATATTGTACAAACACTTGCTGACCTAAGTTTTCATGGGTTCTTCTCAGCCTTTTATGCCTAGCCAGCACACATTCCTCCCCTCATATTGTAAGTCATGTACATATCTCTCTAATTGGTATAATTTCTCAAAGGACAATATGAAATTGCAGTGACCACCCTGGGGAAATTTTTGACATGAACAAGATTGTTCATTTGACAGATGCAATAGAAAAAGGTAAAAATCCTCATGAGGAGATTCTCTGTCCTGTATGTCTAATAGAGAGATTACTCTGTGTATTATACAAAACCTTCTCTTTCATTTTCATGCTTCTGGGATTAATAAGCACTAGATATTTAATTATATAGCTCTGTGGAATTGTCAAGTATGTGAGTTGCTTATCTATAATGATTTGTTCTTGTGTGTGTGTGAAAATAGGTTTTTCCGTATTTAAGCATCTCCTACACTGTGCAGAAGGGAGATAATCAATATTAACAATCACAATTTTATATCTACCTGAATCTTGATAAACTTCGCTTATGCATTTTTCACTTTTTTCCTTTTCTTTTTTGCTTAGGAAAATTTTGAAATTAATTGATCATAAATATTTTTTCTGTTATTATCATATATGAACATTCTAAGACTATTTTTCAGATAGTCCACATTTACAATAAAAAGAAATGATTAATTTTGCTTTATTTATATATTTCTCTCTTGCCAAAACTTTAACAAATCAGGAAAAACATTCATGTGTATGAGTAATATTGTTACTCTTTTAGTTGAAAAGAAAACTGGACTCCACAGAGCTTTGGCTTAATCCTAAAGTTTTGATTTTTTAAAATACCTTAATACTGAAGTTTGCTTATTTATGTTAGTACATATGTCTTTATTTATTCTAAAGAGGTTTATTTGAAAAGAACTCATGTAGTTTTTCAAATAAATGACAATTTAGATTAACTGGACTGATTTAACTTTAAGAGATATATTCTATAATTATGTCCTCAAAGTATGATTACACAAATCTAAAATTTATATAATTGAAATTTTAATAACAGATATAATTTAAAAGGGTTGAATCTTGTGAATTCTTTCTAATTTTATTACACTGATATACTAGAATGTTTTATTGATGATACTACAGATCATAAAGACTTAACATGATGGTGTAAGTTTGCAATTTCTAAATATTTAGTCAATGTTTAGAATTTACAAAGATGCTTAATAAAGTTAATAAGATTATTTTGGATACCTGAACAATTTCTAAATAAAAAAAATATAAAAATATAGTCTCTAAACATAGTTTTAAATTTCACCTGTCTTTATAGAATGGAAATAAGGTGTACAAATGCAGTTGTGGGAAATATATTTATGTTTATTTTACCTATGATAAAAGTGTTAAAGTTATATAAAATGTGCAATCATAAAATAATAAAATAGCTAAAATGATCTTGGATTGCTATCTTTGCAATGGCTAATTTATTTAAAGTTGGTTATTATTATAAAAGAATATTAGGAACTAGAAATACATAACAAAACAACAAATATGATTTGCTTATTCCAAAGAAAGGTTTACAGTTACTGAATTATTAAGTGTATTATAATATACAATTATTTTAAATATACTGATAAAGCTAAATGTCTTAAAGATAAAGTTTTAATGTAATAATCTATATCACAGTGATGTATATGTGTTTGGCTAAATATATACATGGAAAAATGTATTATGCTTACTTCATATATTTGTGATTTGTAAACATATTTCAAGATATATTTGAGGGCATACTTTTAGAGATTCTGTGGTATTTGAAGTCTTTTTGCCTGTAGTTATAATGCCTCTACATGGTGAATCTGAAGGAAAGAGTGACTAGTATTAGTATTTACAAGGTCGATTCAAACGTAAATGGACATATTCATAAAGAAAAGGGCTTATGAATCTATACTGAAATTTATACAAATCACAGAATTAAAATATGGCTTTCTTAAAATGACCGAATTAGGCTGTATCAAGACAAGATAGGTTACAAATACTTAGTTAATTCTCTAACTTTCTGGAAAATTCCTGAATCATTTTAACAAAACATTCATAATTTGTTTAAAATTAAGATCCATAAATATTTCTTAATTATTGTTACATATTAAAAATATAATCTTAATTTGTATAATATGGAGGTGAGGGGATAAAAGGAGGACCACTCTTTTATTCTTGCCTTAGGCCTCACAACTTTTAGGGATGGAACTGCCTAGATATTAGAAATTATTTTCATTTTTAAAATATTTTTAAAGTATTTTCCTGGTGTAAGAGATTAGAAATCTCTCAGAGATTTAAACATACACAAAAGACAATGGCATTTCATTATGATCTGTAAACAAAAAAGTGGCATAAACACAACTGTATTTGAGAGGTTTTAATCAGCCAGCAAATGATAACATTAATAAAACACAAGACTAGGAACAAAATAATTCTTAGAATGTTTTTACCTTCCCATATTATAAATGTAAGAAGTAAAAATAGATCTCCAAGTAGACTGTTGGATACTTGTTTACGAAGTTATATTTGAACTACACAAACTATATATTCTGAATATTGAAGAATCTGTTATCTAAACATTTCTAACTTTTTAAAAATCAGACAATTACAAGATAAAGAGAAAAATGAGAAGCAACTAGATAAATTTACCTTACCTCTTTTGTGCCTTCACATGGGAACCAGCATGAATTATTAATATGTTCAGGCTTGCTCACATAGATTGCATCTTCAGTGCAGTTTACAGCCAAAAAGAAATAGGCATCAATAACCCCTTGGCACTTTTCATCTTCAGATTCTTTTAAAAAAAAGAGACAAAAAGTTAAATAAACTCTTACAAACCTGAATTCACAATGAATTTTTAAGGACTGTGGTCGAATTACTTGAAAATATAAATTTGACAACATCTGCCACAAAATAAGCTCCCATATGTATATGATACTGAATTTGAAGGAGACCTCAAAGCCCAACCCTCTCATTTTAAACATGGGCTGAGAAATACAGCCTCTCAACAAGAAGAAGACACAGCTCCCAGGCCAATTCATTTTTAAAAATAATCAAATGTTGACTAAATTGCAATTAATAATTACAAGAAACAATGTTAAAACTGTAAAAAAAAAAAAAGTCCTATAACAAAAATAAAAGGAGAGATTGCAAAAGAAAGGAGTGACATATTCAAGAGAATGTGACTTATATTCAAGAGGAATACTAAATTGTAAGACCCAGACCAAGGACAATGATTCCAGTAAATTTGTTGAAAAATCTATATGAAAAGATGAATAAAATAGATAGTAGACAGGTAATTAGGGAATGAGAGATTTTGAAACTGTGGGAAAAACCAAACAAAAAATGTAAATCTCAGAATTGCAGGAGAAAGGAGTTAATTAAGTTGGGCTGAGAACCTATTGGTCATTAATGGAGGTAATAAAAGAACATAGGAGACCCGATCCGATCTTTTTGTAAACATGACTACATCTCCTAGTAAACTAACAAACAATATTTGTTAGAGGACAGTATTTATCTACAGAACCTTTTAGCAAAATATCCCTAGTTTAGGACTGCTTATAGTTAACAAATCTAAAATCTAGGGACTTGCAAAGCATCATTTCTTGAAAAATATCATGTAAGCTATGTATTTTACAACTGAATTGCAAATCAGAGATAATTCATAAACTGACATCTCCCTACCATGTGAATTTCTCACCAAGAAATCTCACATATTACTGGAAAACAGGAAGGAGCTAGGAACCAAGCAGAATATCCCAAAGCTCTTCAGTCTTACATATGTCATTTGACTGTTTACAATTTTAAGATTGCAGAAAATTATGGCTATATTAATAATAAAATAATCAACGGATGAGATAATCAGAAGGTCAGATAGACGAGAAGAAAATATAAGTAAATGTAATGATAGGTCAATACATTTTCTACCTTCAACATGCTGATAGTAATTAACTCAAACAGGATTATGCTAGTGCCATATGATTAATTGATATGTGTTCCTCCCTCTGTTTTTTTTTCCTGCAAGTTTATAAAGTATTAGAATGATTATGTTATTGAAAATTTGGAGAACTATAATAGAAGGCCACATATTTCAAGTATTTTTTGGTGGAAAGATTTTTAAAAATATTTTATTTGGTTATTTAAGAAATTGTAGGATTATTTAGAATTGAAATGTATGATTTGATCAGTTTGCCAACTAGTATTTTTCCAGAAATTTACCCATTTCATTTAAATTGTCCAATTTATTAGCATCAAGTTTTTCATAATGATATATCTGACTAAACATTTGGATTTAAATCATAAATGTTTGCCCCTGTCTCCCAAATTTGTTTATATTTAAACAAATAAATAAAGCAAACGTTTTAACCCATAAAAATAATGAAAAAATGATACACTGCCTAAACTAGCAGAAAGGCTACAGCCCAAACACAAATGAGAGGACATAATTATAAAAAAATTATTGGCTTAGCAGAAATTTTCAGATGCTCAGGGTTTGAAAAACTTCTGAGAATTTGGTACTAAGGTGGGCTCTGGAAACAAGATTAGTTGACACTCAGAGCCTCTGTCCCAACTCAGTTATCCAGATTATCACTCTAACCCCTCACTCACCTCCCTCAGCTCTACAAACAAACAGTTTCTGAGGTTTATTTTCAGGAGTTGAATCTCAGGGGCTCCTGCCTTAAAGATACCAAGTTCCTTGAGGGTCCCCTAATGAAAGCCTAATTGCCAACCTGCAACCCTATCATAGAGCTCTGGTCATCAAGGTCCATCCTTGCAAGATCAGTTTCCAGTCAGCCTTCTTAGATCCTAACCATTAAGTACGATCACCCCACATTTGGCAGAAAGACGACTCCAAATAAAAGAGAACAATAATCATAAACAGTATTTACAGAAAACTGAGACACTATGCAAAACAGAAGAAAATTCAAACAAAACTATAATTTTTTTTAGGGAGAGAAGCAAAGCTATTTTACCCTTATTGGAAAAAAAACCCAGAATGTCACAAATGTGTAAAATTTAAAGGATGAAAACATGCCCTAGATTATTACAAATATAGTCAAACAAATTAACAATTCAACACACATTTTGAGACATTCCATTGGGAGAATGGAGCAGAAAATAAAACAATATAAAAATAGGAAAGAGAAAAGAAATTATGAAAAAATGAGAGGATCAGTTTAGGAGATGTGATATCCAATTTTTGGAATTGAGACTACAGAATAGAGATATTTTAGGGGAAAAATATGGAAATTCCCTAAAAATTAAAAGACTAACATTTCCAAATAGAAGAGTTTAACAAGAGACAACAAGAACACACTATGTAAAAGTCTCAACACTGTGAAATTTCAGAACACTGAGCAAAAAGCATAGAAAAGTCTTCCACAGAAATAAACACAAATTAAATATAAAGAATCAAAAGGTTGTCTATTATACACATGATTCTACACTGCTGCATTCCTTTCTTTCACCTGATCGTGTATCTCAGTCCTGGATGACGATGATGATGGACACCCAGGTTGCTTCCAAATCTTGGCTATTGTGAACAGTGCTGCAATAAACGTGGGGGTGATATCTCCTCAATATACTGATTCTCTTTCATTTGAGTATATACCTAGCAGTGGGATTGATGGATAATATGGCAGATCTATTTTTAGTAATTTTAGTAATTCATTTCCATATTTATGTTTATTCTTTCTCTTTATAACCAATGATACCATGTATAAAATTACACATATATTATTTAGCATGTGGATGTATTCTTAATGATCAGGTTAGGTCAAACAGTATATAATTTGTAATATTGACAGATATTGCTAAATATCCCACTTAAACATTATAGTGATTTTACATTATTTCCAGCAATGGATAGTCACTAAATTGTCCAACTCTCAATTTTTTCCTGGCTAATAGGAAAAAAATTATATACTTACAGTGTTTTTAAAATTCACTTTGATTGCATTATGAATAGAGCTCAGCATTTTCTCCACATATTTATATTCTCTATGTCTTTTTATGTAAACTGTATGTTTATATTAGTGATTTACCTATCAGTTTTCTTTCTTTTGTGAAGTGAAATGCCTGTGGAGTATTTCTTTTTCATTTTGATTTCTATGTCTTTCATAAGTAGATATTTTTACTTGTTGTCATGTAGTAAAATTCACCAGTCTTGTCTTTCTGACATCAATAATTTTAATATTAGTTATAAACATTTTCCCCATCCATTTTTTTTTGTTTTTCTCCTTTAATTTTTGTGAATAAATATTAGGTATATATATTTATGGGTTACAAGAGATATTTTGCCATAGGCATACAATGTATAACAACTACCTCAGGAAAAACAGTGTATCCATCACCTTGAGCATTTATCCTTTCTTTATGTTATAGGCAATCCAATTATATTATTTTAGTTACTTAAAAATGTACACTAAATTATTGTTGACTGTAGTCATCTTGGTGTTCTATCAGATATTAGGTCTTATTCATTCTATCTAATTATAGTTTTGTATACATTAACTATCCCCACTTCCATCCACCTTCACTACCCTTCCCAACCTCTGGTAATCATCATTCTACTCTCTATCTCTATTACTTCCATTGTTTTAATTTTAAGCTTCTACAAATAAGTGAGAACATGTGTATTTGGCTTTCTGTACTTGGCTTATTTCACTTAACTTCCATTTCCACCCACACACACACACACACACACACACATATATATACACACACACATATATATACACATATATACCCACACACATATATATGTATGTATATATATATATATGTGTGTGTGTATATATATATGTATACGTGTGTGTGTGTATATATATATATATATGTATGTGTATATATATGGCTGAATAGTATTCCACTGGGTAAATACACCAGATTTCCCTTACTCATTCATCTGTTGATGGACACACAAGTTGCTTCCAAATCTTGGCTATTGTGAATAGTGCTGCAGTAAACCTAAGAGTGCAGATATCTCTTTGATATACTGAATCCCTTTCATTTGAGTGTATACCTAGCAGTGGGATTGCTGGATAATATGGCAGTTCTACTTTTAGTAATTTTAGGAATCTCCAAACTGTTCTCCACAGTGATTGTACTAATTTACATTCCTACCAACAGTGTACAAGAGTTCCCTTTTCTATACATTCTTGCTAGCATTTGTTATTGCCTGTTCTTTGCACTGGGATTAAATGACATCTCATACTCATTTTGATTTGCATTTCTCTGATGATCAGTAATGTTGAGCACATTTTCGTATGCCTGCTTGCTATTTGCATGTCTTCTTTTGAGCAATGTCTATTCAGATCTTTTCCCTATTTCTAAACATCATATTATTATTTTATTCTTGTAGAGTTGTTTGAACTTCTTCTGTATTCTGGTTATTGCAAAAATGATCTTCCATTCTGTGAGTTTTGTCTTAGTTGACTGTTTCCTTTCCTCTACAGAAGCATTTTAACTTGATGTGACTCCATTTGTCTATTTTTGGTTTGATTACTGGTGCTTGTGGGGTATTACTCAAGAAATCTTTGCCTGGTACAATATACTAGAGAGTTTCCTTAATGTTTTCTTTTAGTAGTTTCACAGTTTGAGGTCTTAGATGTAAGTCTTTAATCCATTTCAATTGGCTTTTTGTATATGATGGGAGATAGGGGTTTAGTTTCATTCTTCTCCCATCCAAATTTACAAAGCATTCGTCCAACATTCTCTAATATTTTTATACTTTATTTTTCATGTATTAAAATTTTATCTATTCCAATTTAATCCAGAGAATGTTGAAAGGTGTACACAAGTTGGATTTTTTTTTTCAGATCGCTATCCAGTTGTTCTATGTTAATTATTAAACAGTCCTACCTATTCTTAAAATCTGAGGTGACAATTTTATTATATGTTACTTTTTTTAATGACTTGGATTCATTTTGAGACTTTGTATGTTGTCATATTTGTTGACTACTAAGGCAGTGGTGCTATGCTTTCATCAATGAAGCTATGCAATCCACTTTAATATACAGCAGAGCTTGTTCTATACCCCACTTGTCCATATGATGTACTTTTGCAGACTACATTTGGCTTTGTCTTTTTTTCTATGTAAGCATTAAAAAATAAGATGTACATTTCATTAAAAATAAGATGCAAATTTCATCATTATTTTATTAAAATTTTAATAACATAAAATAATATTAAGAATTGAAATCTTTAAAAGTTGTATCTCAGGTATAAGTTTTCTAAAGGTAGGTTATTAATATTTTAAATTTGCAGATGAAATTTTGTGTATTTGTAATATACAACATGATATTTGAAGTATATATACACTGTAGAATGATTAAATCTAGCTAATTAACATATGCTTTACCTCACATAGTTATCATGTTTGTGGTGACAAACTTCTGAAAGTATAAAACTTACTGGTAAAAGTAAACACATTGTCAAATTCAGAATACTCAAATACTGTATGGTAGTATGTAAATCACTAATAAACTTTGTGTGAAAGTTGAAATAAAAAACTATTAAGAATAATAGTAGCTACAGCATAATATATCTTTAGAATTTTCTTTCAGATTATGTATGCATGTACCTATATTACAGCAATATTTAAAATTTTCTCCATGTAGAAGTTGCATGTTTTTGTTAATTTTAGTCTTAGGCATTTTAGCATTTTAATTCTTGTTTATATAAAATATGTTCTTCCATATAATTAGCTTTTCTCTTTTTATGAAAGTCATTTATTTCTAATCACTAATTTAATCGATTAAGAGAATTCTCTTTCAAAGCATGTAAAAATGCATTGAATACTTATTATATGTGACATAAATGAAAAGCACTAAACCACAATTATTTTTTAATACTCAGATTTTTAAAAATTTTGCAACTAAAGATTAAAACTAAAAATTAAAACTAAAGTTTGTAAAATCCATAGATAAATAGCAGTGATTTAACAAAAGAAAACTTGAAGGTAGAACAATATACTAAGAAAAATGGCTTTTGATAAAGATTGCTTTGATGATATAATATTTCGTATTTTCACAACAATTGTTTAAAATTTAAAAAGTAATGTATAATGCATAGATTATAATTAATAGCCTGTAAAGTCTTCTAACAGAAATAAGATCCATTATTTTACAAAGAAAAAAATAAAACTTTCAAAGTAAATATTAGTTTGCAATATTAATTCATAAATGCAGCAGTCACTATTCATTTGGAAAAAAGTTCACTAGTACATGTTAAATGTTTTAACTGTGTATGTTTAACTTAGGTAAGCAAACTGCAATAATGACATGCTTCAAGAAGAAAGAGATTCAAAAGAATTTCTCTGTCTTACTTCCTTTTTTAGCTAGCTTTTTATCTTTTCTTAAGCATGATTCATATTGTCTTACTTCACTACACAACTCTTTATCCACTCTGTCAGTAGCTCCTTTTCTCAAATCTAATAATACACAAAATGAACATAGATGATGACATTGAAAAGAAACAGTGCATGTCAGCTCTTTCTCAAGTTGTGCACTGTCAACCAATTGTCCTTGAAGGGGCTTCTTCTAATTAATTACCATCCCTTCTCTGTAGAGCAATCATATTGGCAAGAATTGATTGGGCGTGTAAGACACTTCATTTAGTTGTTAGAAAAATCCCTTAATTAAAATAATTTTCCTGCTGGTAAAATTAATGCACCCCATGCAAACTTACCAGCATGATTTTTAAGTTCCTCCTCAATTACATTTTATATTTTATGAGGAAAAAATAAAAGAAGATCTTAATGGCAATTACCAGAAGAAATAAGGAATTTTGTAGTACATAAAATGTATAACTCTATTTGCATATTTTTTTCATTTATTTAAACTTCTGTTTTGTCCTGAAAACTTGCGAAGTTTCACTGCTGAATCTTCACTTTGAAATTCAAAATGAGTTTAGGTTGTTTTACATAAACATTCATTCAGACTGCATTATTACACTGCTTTTTTTCCATTGGACAGACCAAGTCATTTAGATTCTCCAATGTAGGGGTTGAATTATTTTTATTTTTGTTATAGTTAGCTATATTCAGTAAGTTCTGACCAGCAATTCAGGAAGAGATAATGATTAAATATGCACACATTGTTTTGAAGATAATTACTTTGTGCTAAGTTATCTATGAGTAATTTTAACTTTGTATTACACTACCCATTTTCTAAAACACATATTTGTTATTTCATTGCCATTCATAAAATTGACTATATTTGCTCAAAGCTGATTTATCCATGAGCAATTTTGACTTGCTATTACTCCTTCCATTTTCCCTCCAAAAATACATTTGCTATTTCATCACTGTGAATATGTTCTGCTTAGAAGTTTTTATTTCTGAAAAGAAGTTTAATATTTAATATTTAAAAATAACCAAACATATGAAACCATTATTCCTACTATGAGACAAAGGAATATCAAGTGTAAAAATGATGCAAGCACTGATTACGTGAACTAATTTGGTTATAACAGTAGATAGCAGTTCTCAATCTGCATATAAAAAGCATTTAGGGAATCTCAAAAAATCCTCTGTGTCCTCCCCACTACAATTCCAGTCTGATTGTTCTGGAGTGGGAGTTCAGCATTAGTGTGTTCAAGAGCTCCTCAGATGATTCTAATATGTGGTCAGGGTTTAATAACCGCTGAACTGACACAATCCTTAAATAGTCCTGAGGTTAATTCCTCTGACCTCAACTATTGTTATTTCTTTGTTTTGTCTGATTGTGTCATTTATAAAATAGTAAGTATTCATAACTGAGTCTCTGAAAGTTTCTTTTGGCACCAACATAGTAAAATCAACAACGCTATGCTCTCTTCTACCATTCGGTGTGATTTGATTAATGAACTGATAACTACTTATGTCATTAAAGGTTGTTAACTCTATAGAGAACTATTTTATGAGCATGGTAAAATAAAGTATCATATTTTATGTTTAAAAGCCTAATTGTTACTTTATTTCAACACTGTTGTAACGTAATAGAATGTTATAAATTCAGCTGCTGTCAGTTAAATAAAATAAGATCTTAGTCAAAAACAGACACGTCAAATTACTAATTAGTTGGTTGTTTGTAAACTGTAGTGCCAAAATATCATAGTCAGAGGAAATATTCTTTAAAAGAATGAAAATATCATATAGTCTTACGAATGTATATCAAATTTGCATCAGCTAAGTTAAATAATATTAAAAATGTAATCAAAGAACAGAAAACGATGCTCATCAAAATAAACTGAGGTAGAAATTGAAATTCTACAAAACAAATAAAAACATATATAGGACTATAACTGTTGAAATTTCATTTCAAGTGTGTAAGCCAGAAAACTAGGAGTCCTGTTGACACCTACATCACTTGCTATTTCCAACCCATAAACAGAACTTCCATTTATTTCAAGCTTCCAGCATTATGACTCAGATTATTACTCTAACAAGCTCCCTAGCTTTTTTCTTCCTTCCATGTATTTCTTTACTTGCTATAAACTTAACGAATATGTCAAACCCTATAGTAATTTTCTATTCCTTTTAGAATAAAAATCAAAATATTTAACCCAGCATTTCAGCTCTGGCTTTACCTCCTCCATGGAATTGTTATTAATCTTTTTTCAGAGCCCCAGACAAGCCTTCAAAGAATCCATGTCTTCTAATATAATGTTTTTACAAATACAATTCCCTCAACACAAAATCTTTCTCTCTTCTCCAGCTTCTCTGCCATGACATTATTCTCTATATCTCTTTTCAGGGGTCATTTTCTTAAGGGAACCATTTCTGACAACCCAATTTAATCTCTCCATTGCCCAGGGTTTTTCTTCTTTTTTTCTAAACAAGTTCATTGCTTATAAGTATTCATAGAATACTACCTGTTTTCATAGCACTTTTATTTTAAATAAAATTATGTATTTATCACTGTATGTGTCCACTAGCCACTCCCTTCCAACAAATGGATTTGTGAAAAAAGAAAATAGCTCTAGTTTCCTTCACTATTTCGTATCTTGTACCAAGTATATTTCCTAGGGTAGTTGGTGTTAAACATGTCAGTTAAAGAAATACATTGGAAAATAAGAGTGTTAATTTTATTTTTACTTTATGCTGTGTTTTAAGATATAAAATATGTATTTAGAAAATGAATCCTTACCTAGTAAATTTTGAAAGGATTCAAGCAGATTTTTAAAAAATTACATAAATGTATTACCTGTAAATCCCAATTGCCACACATACTCAAATTGTGCAGGTCCTTTATCTTGGCAAATACCATGGCAGGTGACTCCATAGTAGCAGGGGTGTTGAAGAATCAAGTAAACGTTCTTCAAAAACCAACATGGATTAATTCTGCACCCTGCAATACATATATACTGCAAAAAGGAGACAAGAAAAAATGATAAATAACTTTTTGAAATATTCTTCAATATGTACATATAAAACAAACAGCTAATTTTTAAAATCAGTGAATGTAGAAAACTTTATGGGACACACGTTTATACTTCTCTTTATTTCTTCTATTTCTTTATCTTTTCTATCTGTACCATCTTTTGTCATATCCATGTTCAAATGCCTATATGATAATGGTTGGCTTTGACTCACTCTCAGTAAACAACAGTCCCTTATCTTCTGTTTGATGAGCTATAATACATCTTGCCTCTCACAAATTAAAAATACTTACAATCATGAAGTCTTTGCCCGTGCCTATGTCCTGAGTGGTATTGCCTAGCTTTTCTTCTAGAGTTTTTACGGTGTTAGGCCTTATGTTTAAATCTTTAATCCAACTAGAGTTAATTTTTGAAGGTTTAAGGAAGGGATCCAGTTTCAGCTTTCTACATAGGGCTAGCCAGTTTTTCCAACACAATTTATTAAATAGGGAATCTTTTTCCCATTGCTTTTGTCAGGTTTGTCAAAGATCAGATGGTTGTAGTTGTGTGGCATTCTTGCTGAGCCTCTGTTCTGTTCCATTGACCTATATCTCTATTTTGGTACCAGTACCAAGGCTACTGTTTGGATTACTGTAGCCTTGTAATACAGTTTGAAGTGAGGTAGTGTGATGCCTTAAGCTTTGTTGTTGTTGTTGTTGTTGTTTTTCTCTTAGGATTGTTTTTTGGCCACGTGGGCTCTTTTTTTGGTTCCATATGAAGTTTAAGTTTTTTTTTGGTTTCAATTCTGTGAAGAAAGTCATTGGTGGCTTGATGGAGATAGCATTAAATCTATAAATTACTTTAGGCAGTATGGCCATTTTCACAATATTGATTGTTCCTAACCATGAGCATGGAAAGTTTTTCCTTCTGTTTGTGTCCTCTCTTATTTCCTTGAGGAGTGGTTTGTAGTTCTCCTTGAAGAGGTCCTCCATATCCCTAGGTATTTTATTCTCTTTATAGCAATTTTGACTGGGAATTCACTCATGATTTGGCTCTCTGTATATTATTGGCCTATAGGAATGCTTGTGATTTTGCATATTGATTTTGCGTAAGTATTCTGAGACTTTGCTGAAGTTGCTTATCAGCTTGAGGAGATTTTGGGCTGAGATGATGGGGTTTTCTAAATATACAGTAATGTGATCTGCAAACAGGGACAATTTGACATCCTCTCTTCCTACTCGAATACCCTTTATTTCTTTCTCTTGCCTGATGGCCCTAGCCAGACCTTAAATGGCAACAAAAGCCAAAATACACAAATGAGATTTAAGTAAATTTAAGAGCTTCTGCACAGCAAAAGAATCTATCAATAGGGTGAACCAGCAACCAACAGAATGGGAAAACATTTTTCCAATCTACCCATCTGATAAAGGGCTAATCTCCAGAATCTATTAAAAAAACTTAACAAATTTACAAGAAAAAAAACCAACCCCATCAAAAAGTGGGCAAAGGGTATGAACAGACACTTTTCAAAAGAAGACATTTATGCAGCCAACAAACATGAAAAAATGCTCATCATCACTAGTCGTTAGAGAAATGCAAATCAAAACCACATTGAGATATCATTTCATGCCAGTTAGAATGGCGATCATTAAAAAATCTGGGGACAACAGATGTTGGAGAGGATATGGAGTAATAGGAATGCTTTTACATTCTTGGTGGGAGTATAAGTTAATTCAACGATTGTGGAAGACAGTGTGGTGATTCCTCAAGGATCTAGAAATAGAAATACCATTTGACCCAGCAATCCCATTACTTGGTGTATACCCAAAGGATTATAAATCATTCTATTATAAAAACACATGCACATGTATGTTTATTGCAGCACTGTTCACAATAGCAAAGTCTTGGAACCAACCCAAATGCCCATCAATGATAGACTGGATAAAGAAAATGTGGCACATACATCATGGAATACTATGCGGCCATAAAAAAGGATGAGTTTATGGCCTTTGCAGGGACCTGGATGAATCTGGAAACCATCATTCTCAGCAAACTAACACAAGAACAGAAAACTAAACATTGCATGTTCTCACTCATAGGTGGGTGTTGAACAATGAGAACACATGGGCACAGTGAGGGGAATATCACACAAAAGGGCCTGGGGAGTGGGGGGCAAGGGGAGGAACAGCAGTGGGTGAGGGATTTGGGAAGGGGTAGTATTAGGAGAAATACCTAATATAGGTGATGGGGCAATGGACACAGCAAACCACCACCATGGCATGTATATAGCTATGTAACAAACCTGCATGATCTGCACATGTATCCCAAAACTTAAAGTATAAAAAATAAATTAAAATAAAATAGTGTTAGAGTATAACTCAAAGTATAGAATAAATGTTCAGGATGCTGATTTTTAAAAAATGATTAAATAAATAAATAAACAAGGGTGAAGAAAAAAAATACCCAAGGTATAAATTAAGAGATACGCCATTTTAAACACTTAAAATAGTAGAATTATCACAATAAAATGTCATGGTAGTGTTCAAATTAGACATTTGCTATCATTTAAAAATGGTTTAAGACAATCAGGGCATATTTTCTAATAACATGATTTGTCTATGGTAATCTCCACCATCTTCCAAATACAAAAATCATATAAAGTTATATCTACAATTGAACTAACTAAGTGTAAACCATTTTAGGTGACACTGAGATCATCACTAAATTTTAATACATGCTACCCTACTTAGGTATTAAGAAGACATAAATCAGCAGGAAATTTAAGCCCCACAGACAAACTAGGGCTATGTATTCTGTTTAGAAGACACCCTTCAATTATTTCTACTTGTCTACATTTTTGATTAACAAATCCTCCTTGAATCTGCCAGATAAAAGCACAGCTGAGACATGCAGTACAAGGAATCTGACACTTCCTTTAATGAAATTACTACACTAAGTAAGCATTATTCTGTTTCAAGTCATGGTAGTCTACCTGGATTTGGAATCACAATTTCCTAATTGCACAACAGATCATATATCCTAAAGTATAAGTCAACACTAAAAGTGAGAAATAATGAAACAAAAAACTTATGCCAGGCGCAGTGCCTCAAGCCTGTAATCCTAGCACTTTGGGAGGCCGAGGAGGGCAAATCACCTGAGGTAGGGAGTTCAAGACCAGCCTGACCGCCATGAGGAAACCCCGTCTCTACTAAGAATAGAAAAAATTAGCCAGATACAGTGGCACATGCCTGTGATCCCAGCTACTCTGGATACTGAAGCATGAGAACTGCTTAGACTCGGGAGGCAGAGGTTATGGTGACCTGAGATTGAGCCATTGCACTCCAGCCTGGGTGATGGAGTGAGACTTCCTCTAAAATTTAAAAAAAAAAAAGAAAAAAGAAAAAAGAAAAGAAATAATTTAAAAAATAATTGTCATTCAATTATATTAAAAAATACAATTTTATGATATATTTCTAAGTTGTGAGATAATCAAAAGCTTTAACCCATGACTTTTATACAACATTTTGAGACATCAAATGTTGAACTCTACAAATGACATTAATCAATCTTCACTGTCAGTGGACATTGTCTTTATTGGATTTGGGTCCTCATTGTGATAGAAAATATGAAGGCCTAATAAATTCTGAATCTATGACTGCACAAAATAAACTTAGCAGAATAGCACATTATTCATATTGATAGGATCCTGTAGTCATTTCTTGACTTAAAACTTAACACAACAATAGACAGTTTCTAATGTCTCATCCCCTTTTACCCTACACCCTGAGTTCCCAAAGGCTGCATATTGAGTACAATGTAAACTGCTTGGGTCACTGGTGCACCAAAATCTAAGAAATGACCACTAAAGAACTTATTCATGTAACTAAAAACCACCTGTATCCTCAAAACTACTGAAATTAAAATTAAAAAAAAAAGTTTTTTAATCCTCTTCTAGACATTGGCCTAGGAAAAGAACTCATAACTAAGATCTCAACATGCAAGCAACTAAAACAAAAATAAACAAATAGGACTTAATTAACCTAAGATGCTTCTGCACAGCAAAAGGAATAGCTAATAAAGTGAACAGACAACCTCCAGATTGGGAGAAAAATGTTTGCAAATTATGCATCCGACATGGCACTAATATCCAGAATTTCAAGAAACTCAGCAATTCAACAGCTACTTAATACAACAAAATAACTCACTTAAAAAGTGCACAGATGACACGAATAGAGATTTTTTCAAAAGAAGGTATACAAAGAGCCAACAAACATATGAAAAAATGTTTAACATCACCAATCATCAGAGAATTGCAAATTAAAACCACAATGAGACACCATCTTATACCAATCAGAATGGCTATCATAAAAAAGTCAAAAAACAACATTTGTTGGTGAAGATGAAGAGAAATGGAATGCTTATGCACTGTTGATGAAATGTAAATTAGTACAACTGCTATGAAAAACGGTATGGGAATTTCTAAAAGGACTAAAAACAGAACTATGATTTGATCCAGCAATTGCACTACTGGTTATCTACCCAAAGGAAAAGAAGTAATTGTATAAAAAGATACCAGTGTCATTATGTTTATTGCTGCATTATTCATAATACAAAAAATGTGGAATCAACCTAAGTGTCCACCAACTGATGACTAAATAAAGAAAATGGTTTATACACACACATAACTATACATACATACAATGGAATACTATTCAGCAATAACAATAAACAAAATCATGTATTGTGGCAAAAAATAACAAAACAGCAACAACAAAAACTATGTTTGAATTAAGTCTTGTCTAAGGTGCTTTGTTTTATCTGCATTTGTTGTTGTTGTTGTTTTATTATTATACTTTAAGTTCAAGAGTACATATGCAGAACGTGAAGGTTTGTTACATAGGTATATACATGTCATGATGTTTGCTACATCCATCACCCTATCATCTACATTAGGTATTTCTCCTAATGCTATCTTTCCCCAAGGCTCCCACCCCCTGACAGGCCCCAGTGTATGATATTTCCCTTCCTGTATCCATGTGTTCTCATTGTTCAACACCCACTTATCAGTGAGAATATGTGGTGTTTGGTTTTCTGTTCTTGTGTCAGTTTGCTTAGAAAGATGGTTTCCAGCTTCATCCATGTCCCTGCAAAGGAAATGAATTCATCCTTTTTTATGGCTGCATAATTTTATGGTGTATGTGTGCCATATTTTCCTTATCCAGTCTATCGTTGATAGGCATTTGGGTTTGTTCCAAGTCTTTGCTATTGTGAACAGTGCCATAAAAAACATACGTGCACATGTGTCTTTATAACAGAATGGCTACATAATATTCCATGGTGTATATGTGCCCCATTTTCCTTGTCCAGTCTATCATCGATGGGCATTTGGGTTGGTTCCAGGTCTTTGCTATTGAAAACAGGGCTGCAATGAATACACATGTGCATGTGTCCTTATAATAGAATGATTCATAACCCTTTTGGATTTGTCTGTTTTTTAAATGAGGAATACTAGAGGAAGTTAGATCTAAGCTATGCAATCCCTGTTTCTGTCACTCAAGAGTAAAGGACCATTTAAAAATGAGACATTAAATATTCTGTAATAACCTTGAGAAAGATGGGACAGTAATGAGCAATGACAGATGCTAGGAAAATAACAAAAATAATGTAAATCCCTGTTCACAGGGGTGCTGTGGTTGGTTCAGTTTCATCATGTTGCTGAAGTGCTCATCATTTCTGCAGAGTTTCAAGAGAAAGGCCTTTTGAGCAGTGTACAAGTTTCTTTCATATATTTACAAAAGCTTTATTAACTTTGTTAACTTATTAATCATTCATAATGTTTATGTTCTTAAGATTAATGGTAACTGGTATTGTTTTGTTTTTAGTCTTAAAATGTTTTTTGGCTTACTATCTGAAATGCATGTCTGGCCTTTGCCCTCTTAATTTGTTCTTTGCCATTGTCTATAATACACACGTGCAGTTTCTAAAGCTTCAGTGATGTCATCTATTGAGTGAAAAAGCTAGTGGAGCAAGATGAAAAAAACTCAAAAGCTAGCAGAAGACAAGAAATAACTAAGAGCAGAGCAGAAATGAAAGAGATAGAGACACAAAAAAAACCTTCAAAAAATCAATAAACCCAGGAGCTGGTTTTTTGAAAATATTAACAAAATAGACCACAAGCCAGATTAATAAAATAAAAAAAAAAAGAGAGAGACAGACAGAAGAATCAAACAGATGCAATAAAAAATGATAAAAGGGATATGATCACCTATTCCACAGAAATATAAACTACCATTAGAGATTACTACATAAAATTCTATGCACACAAACCAGTAAACCTGGAAGAAATGGATAAATTCCTGGACACTATCACCCTACCAAAACTAAACCAGGAAGAAGTTGAAACCCTGAATAGACCAATAACAAGGGCTGAAGTTGAGGCAGCAATTAATAGCCTACCAACAAAAAAAGCCCAGGTCCAGATGCGTTCACAGCTGAATTCTACCAGACATACAAAGAGAAGCTGGTACCCTCCTTCTGAAACTATTCCAAACAATACAAAAAGAAGGAATCCTTCCCAAATCATTTTATGAGACCAATATCATCCTGACACAAAAACCTGGAAGATATTCAACAGAAAAATAAAACTTCAGTCCAATAACCATAATGAACATAGATGCAAAAATCTTCAATAAAATACTGGCAAACCAATTGCAACAGCACATCAAAAAGTTTATCCATCACGATCAAGGAGGCTTCATCCCAGGGATGCAAGGCTGGTTCAACATAGGCAAATCTATAAACATAATCCACCACATAAACAGAATCAAAGACAAAAACCACATGATTATCTCAACAGATACAGAGAAGCCCTTTGACAAAATTCAACAGCCCTTTTTGCTAAAAACTCTCAATAAACTAGGTATCGACAGAACATATCTCAAAATAATAAAAGCTATTTATGACAAACCCACAGCCAGTATCATACTGAATGGGCAAAAACTGGAAGCATTCCCTTTGAAATCTGGCACTAGACAAGGATGCCCTCTCTCACTATTCCTATTCAACATAGTATTGGAAGTTCTAGCAAGAGCAATCAGACAAGAAAAAGAAATAAAGGGTATTCAATTAGGAAAGGAGGAAGTCAAATTTTCTCTATTTGCAGACAACATGACTGTATATTTAGAAGACCCCATCGTCTCAGCCCAAAATCTCCTGAAACTGATAAGCAACTTCAGCAAAGTCTCAGGATACAAAATCAAAGTGCAGCGATCACAAGCATTCCTATACACCAATAAGAGACTTAAAGAGAGCCAAATCAGGAATGAACTGCCATGCAATATTGCCACAAACAGAATAATACACCTAGGAATATGACTAACAAAGGATGTAAACGACCTCTTGAAGTAGAACTACAAACCACTGCTCAAGGAAGTGAGAGAGGACACAAACAGACAGAAAAACATTTCATGCTCATGCTTAGGAAGAATCAATGTTGTGAAAATGGCCATACTGCCCAAAGTAATTTATAGATTCAATGCTATCCCCATTAAGCTACCTATGACCCTCTTCAGAGAACTGGAAAAGAGCACCTTAAACTTCATATGGAACCAAAACAGAGCCCACATAGCCAAGACAATTCTAAGCAAAAAGAACAAAGCAGGAGGCATCACACTACCTGACTTCAAACTATACTACAAGACTACAGTAATCAAAACAGCATGGTACTGGTACCAAAAACAGAGAGATAGACCAATGGAACAGAACAGAGGCCTGGGAGGCAATGCCACACATCTACAACCATCTGATCTTTGACAAACCTGACAAAAACAAGCAATGGGGAAAGGATTTCCTGTTTAATAAATGGTTTTGGGAAAACTGGCTAGCCATGTGCAGAAAGCAGAAACTGGAACCCTTCCTGACACCTCACACTAAAGTTAACTCCAGATGGACTAAAGACTTAAACATAAGACCTAACATCAAAAAAACCCTAGAAGAACCTAGGCAAAACCATTCAGGACATAGGCATAGGCAAGGACTTCATGACTAAAACACCAAAAGCATTGGCAACAAAAGACAAAATAGAAAATTCAAATCTAATTAAACTCCAGAGCTTCTGCACAGCAAAAGAAACAACCATTAGAGTGAACCGGCAACCAACAGAATGGAAAAAAATTTTTGCAATCTACCCATCTGACAAAGGGCTAATATCCAAAATCTACAAAGAACTAAAACAGATTTATAAGAAAAAAACAAACAAGCCCATTCAAAACTGGGCAAAGGATATGAATAGACACTTTTCAGAAGAAGACATATATGAGACCAACAAACATATGAAAAATTCTCATCATCACTGGTCATTAGAGAAGTACAAATCAAAACCACATTGAGATACCATCTCAAGCCAGTTAGAATGGCGATCGTTAAAATATCTGGAGACAACAGATGCTGGAGAGGATGTGGAGAAATAGGAACACTTTTACACTGTTGGTGGGAATGTAAATTAGTTCAACCATTGTGGACTACAGTGTGGTGATTCCTCAAGGACCTAGAAATAGAAATTTCATTTGACCCAGCAATCCCATTACTGGGTATACATCCAAAGGATTATAAATCATTCTATTATAAAGACACATGCACATGTATGTTCATTGTGGCACTGTTTACAATAGCAAAGACCTGGAACCAACCCAAATGCCCATCGATGATAGACTGGACAAGGATAATCTGGCACATATACACCATGGAATACTATGTAGCCATAAAAAATGATGAGTTCGTGTCCTTTGTAGGGGCTTGGATGAATCTGGAAACCGTCATTCTCAGTAAACTGACATGGGAACAGAAAATCAAACACCGCATGTTCTCACTCATAGGCGAGTGTTGAACAAAGAGAACACATGGACACAAGGAGGGGAGCACCAAATGCTGGGGTCTATTGGGGGGAATAGGGAAGGGACACTGGGGAGTAGGGAGGTTGGGGAGGAATAACATGGGGAGAAATGCCAGATATAGGTGATGGGGGGATGGAGGTATCAAACCACATTGCCATTTATGTACCTATGCAACAGTCCTGCATGTTCTGTATATGTACCCTAGAACTAAAAGTGCAATAATATATATATTTTTTAAAAAACTAAATATTTATCTTTAAATTTCTCTGAGCTTTCTAGAAGCTAAAGGAAAGGGGACAACCTGAAAATATACCACAGCTGTTTTTGTTGATTTATTTTATACTGGTAGATTCATTTTGCTTTATTGGATAAACTAGATTTCTAGTTGATATCCCTAAGGAACAATAGTTGTACGGTGGAGAATAGTAAACAAATGACAATACTTTAGTAATGTTGTGGACAAATATTTATTATATTAAACAGGAGTATACAAAGTATTTTCTTAACTACTACATTATACAAGAAAGATGATTTTTAAGTAAATTAACTTCCTTTTTTCTGAGTAGGAATTTCAAAAATGCTGTAAATTAAAGTAATGATCCTCTGTTGCTGTAGGTTTTTGAAGGTGTGTGTGTGTTTGTGTGTGTGTATGTGTGTGTGTGCGCGCGTATGTATGTGTTGGGAGAATGGGGGATTTAGTTACCATAGCATAATCCAAACTAACATGCTTATCAGAAGTTTCTTCCTCCTAAAGGCAAGGCTAAACTCATTATCAAATGTATTAAATTAGCCCTTGTACTACAAAATGTATAACTTATATTTTTATAAGAAAATAAAAATTACATTAATTCCAGTAAAAATTGGTGTTTATAAGTTGCTAATAAAAATATACATGAAAAATAACAATATGTTAATCTACCCTGTACTTGACAGCTCACTCAATATATAGAAACTGAAAAGAGGAATCAATTCAGCATTTGCTCTACATCTTCTGGTAGTGAGTAGGGTGCCAAGGTTGAGAATACACAAACACGCCTTTGGAACTGAACATCTATCTTACTGTTGTCAGTGAACTAATTAACTGGTATATAGTAGATCACTAATCTTGAACTGACAGTGAACCTCAATAAGCTTGCGAGAGGAGTAATTTTGGTAAGCAAACAGTAAAATTAAGACAAAGACGAAATAGTTTCACAATGACAGTAAAATGAGACAAGAGAATCAAGAAAATTGTCTATAAAAAGAAAAGCAATCTATTTCTCGTATTTCACGTCACATCAGAAATAAGCAAATTTTGCAGTATCAGAGTTCTGTGATTTTTATTTGATTGACACAAAATACATATTCATAACAATTTTCTAACCTTAACCAACTGATTTGTCATTTCATGTGCCAAATATATTCAATGTTGCTTTCCTTAAGGCTTTTCTATTTTATAAAGGAAAACTGATTTTGATTGCTAGTATGAAGAGGACTTTAAAACAGCTCTATATGCTGATTTCTTATTTCAGCAACAACCTTTCTTAGGTAAGATAATGATTTCTATTAGTAATCTTACTGTTCATGATGTAGTAAGCATTATAAAATTCTCTTTCTTAAAGAAACTGTATCATGAAATTATGGCATGTATCTAGTAATACAGCATCTATACTCCCTGGTGATTCTATTTATTTAAAGCATTTGCTAGTTTTCAGAAACTATACAGAAAAAAAGAAAAAAATCCTTTATATAATCAGATATTAATAGTAGGAAAACCTCATCTCTCTCTCTTTCTTTTTTATTTTCATTTGGATATATGGCCATTTTACCATATATGTGAATTCACCTTTATCTCTTCCTGTCTGAGTGTGTATGTGTGGTCAGTCCCTCCTCAGTAATAGGTGGACACTATTTTCAAATCTAAACTTTGAGCAATTGATGTTAGGTTTTTCTTTTATCTTTTCTTTTTGTTTGCAATTAACATTAAGATATATATATTTCAGTGAGTGACTATTACAAAGCATAAAGTAAGATCACAGTCTGTCTTGTTCAACATTGTGTGCCTGGAGTTGAGAGGTTCCACAATGTAATATTTTTGATATTCTTTCAATGAGATGTACTAGTAACATAGCACTAAGAGATTATAAAAATAATTAGAAAGATATTTTCCATAAAGACAAGGGACTAAATATTTCACCAAAACTTGCTAAGGCAAAGTAAAAGTTACTTAGTCCATGGCCATCTTGTAATACCCATGATTACATCTGCAATCAGAATATTGGCTGTCTAGCAAATTATGTATGATTCTCACTTTGTAAGGTGAATTGCCTCATTTTTAAAATCAATGTTTCTGTTGACTTTAGAGTACAAGATGAAAACATGACTTTGCAATTGTTAAAGATAGCATAAGAATCAGGTAGGCACCAATTTCTAAAGATTTCATGTTCATATTGGGAAGAATACCCATTAGTGCCTTTTGTATAAACCAGACCTAGTTAAATGCCTGTTACTCCAGCCAAGCAACTGTTAGGACCCTTTTTCATTCCCAAATGTGTCCTAATGTGGATGATAAATTAGTAAAGTACGTACACATACAGGATATGGCATTAGCAGGGGCTATTCCTGTCTGAGTTAGATATGGGACAGCAAAATGTTATAAGACAAGACATCATTTGTGAAAGTTTGCGGTTTCCCTACATAGTTGACAAATGGATCTCCCAAATGTGCCACCAATGACAAAGTAAATGCAGAATTTTAACTAATGAATGTTAAATCCATTTGTTCTGAGATATGAAACAAACCAATCATCTTGCTGTCTTTGTTTTTTGTGATCTACATTCAACCCACTTTTATCAGTTAGTTCAGATGACTCTGAAACTCAATTAAGACTAAAAATGACTGCTAATAATAAATCTAGGTTGACTTCTTTCTGTATATTATATACATTTTTTGGAGAGAACCTATCACCATATTTACATTTAAATTTACGTGTTCAGTTAGAGAACTTCTTTCATCATTTTCAGCTAGCAAGTTTACTTTGGAGTTACAAATAAATATTATTGAAATCTTTGTGGATTTGTTTACTACTGCTACTGTAACAAAACAATACAAAAGTAGTGGCATAAAGCAACATTTATTCTCTTAACTTTTCTGGAGGTCAGAAATATGGAATCAGTCTCATTGATCTAAAGTCAATGAGGTGTCAGCAACACTGGCTTCTGTAGGTTCTGAGGAGGAAATCTCTTTATCTTTTTTTTTCAACTTCTATTGATAACCTATATTATTTGACTTGTGAGTCCCTTCCTTCAACTTTAAAAAATACTTCAATCTCTGCTTTGTTATCATATCACCTTCTCTGTCTCTGTATGCAACTTTTTAATAAAGACCTTTTTGATTACATCAGGCCCCAACTGATAATCAGGATAATCTCATCATCTCAAGATACTTATCTTCAACATATCTGCAAAGTACTTTTTGCCATGTTAGATAACATCCATATGTTAAAAGGATTAGGACACAGGGGAAAATTTGGGGTACCATTATTCAGCTCAGCATACTCTAGATGCTCAGAAACTATTGAAGAAAGTTTATATTATGGTTTCTTTTCCAAATAGTTGTGAAACTCCTTCTAAAGTAGTAAGCCTTAGCACATGTACAGATAGTAAGGCTCTAAAACCTGTTAATAAGCATGTTGGTAGAAAAGCTGATATCTTAAGGATCCAAAACATAATATGAATTAGATTGACATAAATAACCCTACTTAATTTTGTTTTTCTTTCACAAATGATTTATTCTTAACCACAGCAGGAAAATTTTTAAATTATAAAACTTGTTGAAACAAGTTTTTTTCCAATTATTTTTCCTGTTTCACACTAGTAAAGAAATAGTGACATCCTCAGTTTCTCTAAGATACTTAAAATATTTATATGTCTTTTAAAATATGAATGTTTTACCTATTCACAAGCATTGCACTCATTTGAATGAATTAATCTGCCACTTCTTATATTTAAGTTGTTTTAATTTATCACTTACAGAACTACTGAAAACAAGTAAGATAAAAGATAAACTCACACTCCTTTAGTGCTTGCTCTTGTAAATGGATAATAGTATAAAAATCAAGTTTAAAAGTGTGAGAGAAGTTTATGAGTTCATTATTAGAGGTTTCCCTTAAATATATCCTACTATATTGCTAGTACTAATTATTACAGCCAATCAAAAGAAAGCATGTAAAATTATAAAGTACTTCTCATTGCAAATCAATTAATTTGTATGTCCTGCATGTAGAGATAACATTGGCATAGCACCAATTCCTGAGGATTTCTGTATTAGTCCATTCTCAGGCTGCTAATAAAGGCATACCCAAGACTGGGTAATTTATAAAGGATAGAGGTTCAATTGACTCACAGTTTAGCATATCTGGGGAAGCCTCAGGAAACTTACAATCATGGTGAAAGGGGAAGCAAACATGTCGTTCTTCACGTGGCAGCAGGAAGAAGTGTCGAACAAAAGGGAAAAAAGCCCTTTAAAAAACCATCAGATCTCGTGAGAACTCCCTCAGTACCACAGGACAGCAGCATGGGGGTAACCACCCCCATGATTCAATTACCCCCTACCAGATCCCTCCCACAATACATGGGATGATGGGAACCACAATTCAAGATGACATTTGAGTGGGAACACAGCAAAAACATGTTGATTTTTATTTTTGTCCTAGATCTGTTAAGATACTGGTAAATTTCCTGTACATCAAATGTTTCACACATAGTGGAAGTTATGTGGTAACTTTGATTTCTATTAATCTTTCTCAGTTGAAGACATCTGAAGCTTTATTATTGTTTGATGCCTTGGAAAGGGCAAGCCAAAAAGACTCAGATAATACTATTTAAGTTTGACCAAAAATGAAGTTTCTACCACTTTGAATGACTGACAGTTTTATGACAATAAAACCATTTGAGAATGATTTAAACATGAATCCTATGAAATACACATTTTATGCTCTCTGGAAAAATTCTTCCAAGTAAAAACACATTGCTGTTTGCTTATTTAAAATATGATAGTGATTTAAATGATTAAAATATATCATAGAGCTAGAAAAACAGTAACACAAGCACATGAAAAATATTTAAAAATGAACAGCTAGTTTAAGGATGCTGCTCTCTTTCAGATAGTACTTTAAGCATAAGCCAACTTCTCTCTCAAGAGTCAGTACAAGAACAGAATAAACTACTCAATTAATGAAGTTGCTTCAGAGGGCCATTGAGAAATATGCCCATGAAAGGGAGAGAAGAGAGGAGATGTAAGACAAAGATCAGAATGTGAATGAGATACATCATGGTCTTATGGTATTGTTGAAACTACATCAGAGCAGTTCAGTGGTTCTTCGATTTTGTTATTATTTTGTTATTTTATGCTTAATAAATCTGAGATCCTGCCTCTTCCTCCCTTTTTTCTTAAAAATGAAGCAGAGCAAGCTCTCTGTTATTATCACACAAGCTCATGCTACCTAACAAAAGTCCTTCAAATTTTTCACCTAAATGTCTAGTAAGATAAAGAGAGGAAAAAAGAATCAAGCAAATTGAATGTAAGTGAGCTTTTCAAAGAGAAGAACTGAAAAGCAGAGTTTGTGACCGAGCAGTATATATATTTCTCATTCTGAACCAAAATTGCTTAGTTTGTTCCAACAAAGCAAGAAAAATAACAAGAAAACAATTTGTCTTAACCGATTATGTCTACCTAACTCTCAGATGCAATGCCCACATGAATCAGAAAAAGCTTTCTCAATCTGGAGTCTATCTCATGTTATTTTGGGTATGCTAATCTGAAACAGACTTTCTTTGGTAAGTCTGGGGTTCTCTAACTTTCATAAAGTTTGTATGCATTTGATCTTTCCGTTTGTCTTACTATTTTCCACTTTCTGCAACCTAAACTTTCTCTAAGGCAGAATTTTTCAGCCACAACAATATTGGCATTTTGTACTCAATATTGCTTTGTTGTAGAAAGCACTCCTGTGCATTGCAGGATGCTTAGCAGCAAACTTGGCCTCTATAACCACATGCTAGGAGCAGCCCCGATCTCTATTTGTGACAACCAAAAATGTCTCTAGACATTGCCACAAATTACCTAGGGGGCAAAATCACACTTCGTTCCTCCAGGTATTTTCTTGTTTCTGACTACAACTATTCCTTTTCAAAGATGTCTGTGACTCTCAGCACAAATTATGGCACTGACAACTCAGTCCCTAAGCCTGAAGAAAGTATCTCTGAAGACTGATAAAGAATGAATATATTGATGTGTTCACTTGGTTTGTGGTATAATCAGAAGGTATCTTTGGCTGATCAGAATGTAATTGGTGAGTTGATAGATGGTCTCAGTGTTTCTGTTTAATTCAGGCTTTAGTAGATCTATTTAGCATGAATTTCAGATTTTGCAAATTTGTGTACATTTTTATACTAATATTTTGAGTGTCATAACATACTTAGCTTACCCAGTGCTGCTTCTTTCTTTCTCTTTCTTCGTAGTTTGGCTTACAGGCTTGGCTGTAATACTCCTTTGTTTGACTAATTTTATATACCTTTACATAAAAGCATAATGAAAGTGACTTTTATGCATCACTTATTTTTCCCACCTTTTATCAAATGCATCTTTTCCCATATTCTATGTATTGCTATAAAATGTAATCTGGCTTTTTAGACTTGCTCAAATTATCTCTGACTATTCCATTACTAAGAGAGTTCTCTGGTCAGTTCTGTGATCTTCCTCTAAGGGAGTCCCTCCAAATAGGGTTCCACTAACTACATTTGGCATATATTGCCTTTGGAGCAATTTTTCTGCCTTCCCTGGAAGAAGGTTAGTACTATACAAAGAAACAAAGATATCTTTCTTCATAGAGAATACATTTCAGCCTAATCTAGTCTTCTAGTCAATACAAAGAATATATGAAGAACTATATTTTAAGTTGAGAAGACAGATGGCAATAGTTGTTAAGAAAAAAAGCACAGAAATTTGAGATGACACATATGAGCTGGAAGAGAGTATGGTTGACCCTCCTTCTCCATGGGTTCTGCATCCATGGATCCAACCAACTGTGGCTGAAAATATTTTTTAAAACAATTGATGGTGGCCTCCATATGAAACACATATAGACTCCTTTTTTGTCATCGTTTCTTTCACAATAGAGTATAACAACATAGCATTTACTTTGTGTTAGGTATTACAGGTAATCTATAGATAATGTAAAGTATATGGGAGGATGTAGACAGGTTATATGCAAACACTATGTCATTTTATATAAGAGACTTGAGCATTTATGAAATATCTAAGTGGTGGGGGGTCGCTAGTACCAAACTTCCAGGGATACCTAGGGAGGACTGTATCTAACATTTTAGATTGGGTTTCTATGGAAGGACACATTGAGAACTTAACATTTGAGAAAATACCTACACAGAATGAAGAAACAGAAGAATAATAAACTTGGGTGAATATATGTGTGTAAATGCTCACAAGAAAGGCCTCAAGCAGGAACATGCCTGAGTTCTTATGGGAACTTCCAGGATGGCATTGTTGTTATTGTAGAGCAAACTAAGAGAAGTATAATATTGAACCTCTGGTTAAAAGCTTACGTGGTTTCCCCTCTGCAAAGTTTAATTATGTGAGCCTTAAAATTCCTCTACGTGTGTGTGTGTGTGTGTGTGTGTGTGTGTGTGTGTGTGTGTGTGTAGTGGGAGAGGCAAGGGCAAGGAGAGAGGAACAGACAGACAGAATGAGAGAGTAAGTGAGAGAGAGAGAGAGAGAGAGAGAGAGAGAGATTAGATTCTCATTGTTGCAACTAAAATTTAAAAGTTTTAATCCTACCCTAATGCAAGTTGTACTCATATGGAATTCTAATTCAAGCTTTACTTCTTTCAGCATGAGTTTACATAAGTCACTCTTGTTGAAGATAATTATAAAAAAAACAGAAATGATTTAATTGGAGGATAGAAATAGAAGACAGAAATAAAGCAGACAGTGAAGTTAAACTAGATTAGTTTCAAATTTTGTGTGTTTTTTTGTTAGTTCTCTAATGAAGCCTATAGGAGATGTAAAAAATAAAACATAAACTAAATCCTTATAGATGCATCCCTGAGCCAGTTATAAAAGAAGAGAACCAAAGGAGCTTTATATAAAGCTCTAATGGCATTTTCTTTGATGGTATTACAAACAATACTCAATAATTTTAAGACGTAACATTAGGAAGTAATACAATATTTGAATAGACACAAACCAGAAATTGCAGTTATAACTATATGTATTATCCATTAAAATGAAAATTAATTTGTCAGTAAATTACTGAAACTCAAAGGAAAAGAAGGTCTAAATCATTGCTGTAAGGCAAAATAAATAGCATTTAACTGCATATTACCTGTATTTTACAACTACAATGTACATAATATCAAACATATTTTTAAATTTGTTGGATGCTATTTATTTATATAAACATGAAAATAACTATAGGAAATTTTTTTTTTGCCATGAGCTCTTAATCTCATCAACAGTTTATTCTTATGTGGTGGTGATTAGAAACCTAATGCTCTCAATTGTGAAGAAACAATTATTTTATCATTGAGGCAATTTATATTATTAATATCGGGAATGCAATTGACATTGTGAATGTGCTTGATTAGATATTCCTCATCACAGTTTCAAAGAGAAAGTTTGACATTCTTATGTCACTTCAATTATAAATAAAATGAATTGAAAATAGAGAAATTTAACTCATAATGAAGAGCATGACTCAGAATTAATAAGGTTCTGACCTACAGGGATTTTTTCCCTCCTCATATTTTCCAGCCTATTTTATTAATATCATCTTCCTAATCTTAATGGTACTATGAGGAATGCTTTATTCTTCATAGAACTTTCATTAAATGCATATTAAAAAAGAAAAGTATTTTGTCCTCATTATAATTTTAGTCTAATTCCCATTAATAACAAACCACTGTCAAATTTGTTGATTTATTTTCTTCTAGCTTATTTCATACACATGTTCATAAATACAAATATCACCCTGGCCCCACTGGCCACCAAAAATCTCATTAAACTTGGTCTTATGTTAAAACCTCATACTAACAGAGCCACTCTGTGAATTCCAAATCCATTCTTCCCCATGTTTCTCTTTGAATTCTTGCTTTGGTGTCCCTGTCTGTTTCAATTCATCCCTGGGCCAAGTAGGTCACAGACTTTAGTTATTTCAATGTTTCCATCAAATCAAATCAAATATACTAAGAAAACTTTATATTAAATGCTGAATGAGAATGGGGATGGATGACATCAAAATCCACATCACGTTTTGCCATCTAAATGGCTCCCCTCCCTTACACTTTCTGCTGCTTGGAAAGGCTCTGCTCCTGAAATTTAGTATTTCCTAGTGCCTATAACACTCTGGGAAGTAAAATCAATTTCTGAGGGAACAATCCTGGAATGACTTCTAACCTTTTCATCACCTCAGAAAATACATAAAAATTATTTTGTTACAAGTGGATAAATACTTACAAATATCTAAAACCAAATAATGGCATGATAGAGCTGTTTTTTCACAGAACATTTTAACTTGAGCATTTTCAATGTGATTAATAAGCTTCAAAAACAAGGCCAATGGATTCATCTTCTATTATATGGATACATTATGATTTTTACTATTCTTCTTATTGTTTAATTCAGTTAATTTTCCTTTACAATACATAGTATTATGTTGAATATTTTTATATGCATGTTTTATATCATATTTTAAATTTACTTGAGATATTTATAGATATTGAATTATTGTAGGTGGAAAAATTTCAAGAACATACTGTTAAATTGCCCTTTAGTGGGTTTATTACAACTCATATTTTTCCTAGATACATGTGAACATGCTTTCTCAATTTTCCTTTGTGATGCAGAAATACAAACTGTGTATACTTTTATGTTCTTTGATACAAAAATATAAAACGATATGTTCTTATTGCCTTAAATAATATTTCATTAATTTTTAGACAGTTTATATTATCAGTTGTGGCAAGATAACTGAATAAACAGCTCCGGTCTGCAGCTCCCAGTGAGATCAATTCAGAAGGTGGGGGTGATTTCTGCATTTCCAACTGAAGTAACCTGTTAATCTCATTGAGACTGGTTTGGCAGTGGGTGCGGCCCATGGAGAGCAAGAAAAAGCAGGGTAGGGTGTTGCCTCACCTTACAAGTGCAAGGGATCGGGGACCTCCCTCCCCTAGCCAAGGGAAGCAGTGAGGGACTATGCCATGAGGGACTGGGCTGTCCTGCCCAGATACTATACTGTTCCCATGGTTTTTGCAATCTGCAGATCAGGAGATTCCTTTATGTGTCTGCAACACCAGGGCCCTGGGTTTCAAGTGCAAAACTGGGTGGCTGTTTGGGCAGGCATGAGCTAGCTGCAGAGGTTTTATTTTCCATACCCCAGTGGTGCCTGGAACCCCAGTGAGAGAGAACTGTTCACTCCCCTGGAAAGGGGACTGAAGCCATGGAGCCAAGTGGTCTCACTGAGCGGGTACCACTCCCTCAGGTACCACTCCCATGGAGCCCATCAAGCTAAGAACCATTGGATTGAAATTCTTGCTGCCAGCACAGCAGTTTGAAGTGAACCTGGGACCTTCAGCTTGGTGGGGGAGGGGCATCTGCCACTGAGGCTTGAGTAGGGGGCTTTCCCCTGACCCTGCTAATGACTGGGCAGAACCCATCACAACACAGCAAAGTAGCTGTAGCCAGACTGCCTCACTAGACTCCACTTGACTGAGTAGGGCATCTCTGAAAGAAAGGCAGCTATATCCCAGTCAGGGCGTTATAAAAAAACTACCATCTCCTGGAGACAGAGTGCTTGGAGCAAGGGGCGGCCGTGGGCAAAGCTTCAGTGCACTTAAGTGTTTCTGCCTGCCAGCTCTGAAGAGAGCAGTAGATCCTGACAAGGGGGGTTCTCTCAGCACAGTGCTTGAGCTCTGCTAAGCAGCAGACTGCCTCCTCAAGTGGGTCCCAACAGGGGTCAACAGACACCTCATATGGGAGAGCTCCAGCTGACATCAGGCTGGTGCCCTTTTGGGAAGAAGCTTTCAGAGCAAGGAGCAGGCAGCAATTGTTAATGTTATGCAGCCTCCACTGGTGATATCCAGGCAAATAGGGTCTGCAGTGAACCTGCAGCAAACTGTAGCAGAACTGCAAAATAGGGGCCTGTTAGAAGAAAAACCAACAAACAGAAAGCAATAACACAAACATCAACAAAAAGGACCCCCATACACAGAAACCCCATCCAAAGGTCATCAGCCTCAAAGATCAAAGGTAGGTAAATCCATGAAGATGAAGAGAAACCAGTGCAAAAAGATAAAAATTCCAAAAACCAGAGTGCCTCTTCTCCTCCAAATGATTGCAACTTCTCTCCATCAAGGACACAAAACTGGTCAGAGAATGAGTTTGATGAGTTGATAGAAGTAGGTTTCAGAAAGTGAGTAATAGCAAACTCCTCTGAACTAGAGAAGCATGTTCTAACCCAATGCAAGGAAGCTAAAAACCTAGACTAAACGTTACAGGAACTGCTAAAATAACCAGTTTTGAGAAGAACATAAATGACCTGATAGAGCTGAAAAACACAGCATGAAAACTTTGTGAAGTACATACATGTATCAATAAGACTATGTGAAAAGACCAAAGCTACAATTGATTGGGGTCCCTGAAAGTGACAGGGAGAATGGAACCACGTTGGAAAACACACTTCAGGATATGATCCAAGAGAACTTTCCCAACCTAGCAAGGCAGGCCAATATTCAAATTCAGGAAATAAAGAAAACACCACTAAGATACTCCCTAAGAAGGGCAACCCCAAGACACGTAATTGTCAGATTTTCCAAGGTTAAAATGAAGGAAAAAAATGTTAAAGGCAGCCAGAGAGAAAGTTCAGGTTACCTACAAAGGGAAGCCCATCCAACTAACAGCAGATCTATCTACAGAAACCCTACAAGTCAGGAAAAAGTGGCGTCTAATATTCAACATTATTAATAAAAAAAATGTTTCAACCCAGAATTTCATATCCAGCCAAACTAAGTTTCATAAGTGAAGGAGAAGTAAAATCCTTTACAGATAAGAAAATGCTGAGGGATTTTGTCACCACTAGGCCTGCCTTACAAGAGGTCCTTGAGGAAGTACTAAATATAGAAAGGAAAAACCAATACCAGCCATGGCAAAAACACACTAAAATATAAAGACCAATGACATGAGGAATGAGGAAACTGCATCAACTAATATGCAAAATAACTAGCTAGATCATAAAGACAGGGTCCAATTTGTTCATATAACTAGTAATCTTATATGTAAATGAGTGAAATGCCCCAATTCAAAGACATAGACTGGCAAATTGGATAAAGAGTCAAGACACATCAGTGTGCTGTATTGAGCAGACACATATAGGCTCAAAATAGAGATGGAGGAATATTTACCAACAAATGGAAAGCAAAAAACAAACAAAAAAGGTAGGGGTTGCAATTCTAGTCTCTGATAAAACAGACATTAAACCAACAAAGATCAATAGAGACAAAGAAGGGCATTACATAATGTTAAAAGGATCAATGCAACAAGAAGAGCTAACTATCCTAAATATATATGTACCCAATACAGGAGCACCCAGATTCATAAAGCAAGTTCATAGAGACCTATAAAGAGACTTAGACTCCCACACAATAATAGTAGGAAACTTTAACACCCCACTGTCAATATTAGACACATCAACAATACAGAAAATTAACAAGGATATTCAGGACTTAAACTCAGCTTTGAACCAAGTAGACCTATAGACATCTACAGAACTCTCTAACCCAAATCAACAGAATATACATTCTTCTCAGCACCACATAATACTTACTCTAAAATCAACCACATAATTAGAAATAAAACACTCCTCAGCCAATGCAAAAGAATGGAAATCATAACAAACAGCCTCTCAGACCACAGTGCAAAAAAAAATTGGAACTCGGGATTCAGAAACTCACAAAAAACCACACAACTACATGGAAACTGAACAATCTGCTACTGCATGGCTACTGGGTAAGTAACAAAAATAAGGCAGAAGTAACCAATATCTTTAAAACCAATTGAAACAAAGACACAATGCATTAGAATCTCTGGGACACAGCTAAGTCAGTGTTTAGAGGGAAATTTATAGCACTAAATGTCCACATCAAAAAGTGAGAATGATATAAAAATAAGATCCTAACATCACAATTAAAAGAAATAGAGAAGCAAGAGCAAACACATTCAAAAGCTAGCAGAAGACAAGAAATAGTAACTAAGATCAAAGCAGAAATGAAGGAGATAGAGACATGAAAAACACTTAAAAAAAATGAATCCAGGAGCTGGTTTTTCTGAAACGATCCACAAAATAGACTGCTAGCCACACTAACAAAGAAGAAATGATAGAAGAATCTAATAGACACAGTAAAAAATGATAACAGGGATATCGTCACTGAGCCCACAAAATATGCCAACAGAGAATACTATAAACACCTCTACACAAATAAACTAGAAAATCTAGAAGAAGAAATAGATGAATTCCTGAACACATACACCCTCCCATGAGGAATGGAATCCCTAAACTAAACCAGGAAGAAGCTGAATCCCTGAAGAGACCAATAACAAGTTCTGAAATTGAGGCAGTAATTAATAGCCTAACAACAACAACAAAAAAAAGGCAAGGACCAGACAAATTCACAGCTGAATTCTACCAGAGGTACGAAGAGAAGCTTGGACCATTCCTTCTAAAACTATTCCAAACAAAAGAATAGAGGGACTCCTCCTTAATTCATTTTATGAGGCCAGCATCATCCTTATTCCAAAACCTGACAGAGACACAACAAGAAAAGAAAATTTCAGGCCAATATCCCTAATGAACTTCAGTGTTAAAATCCTCAGTAAAACACTGGCAAAACAAACCCAGCAGCGCAGCTGAAAGCTTGTTCACCACAATCTAGTTGGCTTCATCAATGGGATGCAAGGACATTTCAACATACACAAATCAATAAACATAATCCATCACATAAACAGAACTAATGACAAAAACCACATGATTATATGAATAGATGCAGGAAAGGTCTTCGATAAAACTCAACACCACTTCATGATAAAAACGCTCATTAAACTACATACTGACTGAACATATCTCAAATAATAAGAGCTACTTATGACCAACACATAACCAATATCATACTGAATGGGCAAAAGCTGGAAGCATTCCCTCTGAAAACTGGCACAAGACAAGGGTGTCCTCTCTCACAAATCCTATTCAACACAGTATTGGAAGTTCTGGCCAGGACAATCAGGCAGGAGAAAAAAATGAAGTGCATTCAAATAGGAAGAGAGAAAGTCAACTTGTGTCTGTTTACAGAGGACATGATTGTATATTTAGAAAACCCCATCATCTCAGCCCCCAAACTCCTTAAGCTGAGAAGCAACTTCAGCAGTCTCAGGATACAATATCAATGTCCAAAACTCACAAGCATTCCTATACACCACTACTAGAAAAGCAGATAGCCAAATCATGAGTGAGTACACATTCAGAATTACTACAAAGAGAATAAAATGCCTGGGAATACAACTTAAAAGGGACATGAAGGATCTCTTCAAGGAGAACTACAAACCTCTGCTCAAGGAATTAAGGGAGGATACAAATGGAAAAACATTCCATGTTCATGGATAGGATGAAATATCATGAAAATGACCAATATGCCCAAGTAATTTATAGATTCAGTACTATTCCCATCAAGCTACCATTGACTTTCTTCATTGTGAGGGTTCAGTCAGGGTGGTAGGAAGAGTTGTAAGAGAAATCATAAAGAAAGTTATAGAAAATAGTCACAGATCCTCTTGGAAGGCCAGAAAGGTTTGTAAAAGCTTCAGGATCAAATTAAGCTTCAGGATAGTATGGCTACCCAGCCAGCTCTTTCACTGGAGATTTGTGCCTGAGTGAACTGTGAATTTATTCATTTGTCATTGGGTCAAAGTCTTCCTGTCAGATACCGAGAGTGGTGCCCTATGTAAGGAGACTCGTCAGAGGTGCGCTCTCTGGGACATTGCTGTAACGGATCATGACAGAACCTCCAAAATAAGGAAAATGTGACTTCATAGTTGGTAAGTCATTGGAGCCTGCTTGGGATATCAAAGTTCGGAGACATTTTTCTGGTTAGTGTTTTATCAAGAGACAACAGTTATCAGCTCAACAAATAAAAGTATTGAAACAGCTGCTTAAAGCTAGCAGAGCCTCAGTTCCACAGGCTGAATCAAGTGTTGTTTCCTAAAGCTAATGGTTCCCAGGAGAAGGCACGCTAGACATAGAGCTCTGGGAATAAGTGGGAAGTACTCTCAAGCAAAATTATGCACGAGGGCAACAGGTCCCAGTATCATCTCTAATGCTATGGGCTTTAGTGAGGGAGGCTGTGACCCTGTTATCTCAAAAAAGCCTAAAAATGGGAAGGAGGAAGAACTGTCACATACTTTACCACCCCTGAATCCCTCAGCCCCACTATCACTGGGCCAAAATAAGAAAGAGAAAACAGAGGTTTTGCCTGAGCCGCCTCCTCCAACAAATAGGAAAAATGACAAGGGAGGCACTCCAGCTATGGGACCTTGTCTTAAGCAAGTGGCATTAGAAGGGGAGCTCTTGGCCTGTCCAGTAATACAAGATCAACAAGGCCATCAGGTGTATACTTATAAAAATATAAGAAAAAAGACATTAGAGGCCAACACCATTAGGCTAAGTGGGCAATTGGTGGAAGAAAAGGCTTGGCAGCAGGGAAGCTCATGGCATCCCAGGCCGATAGGAACTGCCCATGCCTGCAGCAGACTGCTGACAGCAGCCTCCCAGCAGTGGGTAGAGGGAGTGTCAGCACAGAAAAAAGGCCACGCCTAAGTGAATGCAAGGTGGCCGTCACTCCAGGATCCACACTGCTAGTCTCTGGTTCACAGGTGGCCCACGGCGAAATTTCATATATTTCTTGCAGAGAAGCAACATACCGGCTTATAGTTCTCTGCTAAGATTTAAGTAAAATATAAGAATTTGTAAGATCTTTTTCTGATAATGGCCACTTTTGTTATTCCAACCTTACTGCTGACGTGAATCTTTGAAAATCCAATTTAAGTAGAATAGTGGCCTCTGAAGGGAGATAAATTACTGAAAGCCCATGAATTAGTTGACTAGCAGTTAAAAACCAGACATTAGAAGCCTCAACCAGCCCTTGGAATTTGACCATTTTCTTCATTCCTAAAACGTCTGGCAAATGGAGACTTCTGCATGACTTACAGGCTGTTAATGCTAAATTACAACTTATGGGGCCACTGCAACTGGGGGTCCCCACCCCCACAGAAATTCCTCAAGATTGGCCTATAATAGTTATTGACTTAAAAGACTGTTTTTATACAATTCCCCTAGCAGTATAGGACAGAGAAAATTTGCACTTACATTACGAGCTATTCATAATGAAAGACCAGCTTGTCGATTTCACTGGAAAGTGCTGCCCCAAGGAATGTTGAACAGTTCTACCATGTGTCAGTATTATGTAGGTGAGGCTTTACTTCTCAGTAGAAAGGAATTTCCCAACTGCAAGATTATTCATTTTATAGATGATATTTTACTAGTAGCCCCAGTGGAGCCAGTACATTTAAATTTGTGTAACTCTTTCATAAAGAATACAGTTAAGAGGTTTACTTGTAGCACCTGAAAAAGTACAAATGTCCTCTCTTTAGAAATATCTTACATACATACTTCTTGATCAGTAAGGCCTCAAAAGGTTAAGTCAAATACTAGCAGCTTACATACCTTACCAGCACAAAACTTACTTCCCTTAATTTTTAAAATTTAGATAATAAATTTCAATCAGCTGTAGAAAGGCACTTTGCTGAAATCTTTCAATATAAAAACAAAAAAATTGGAGAGAGAAATAGAGGGAAAGAATAAGAGAGATGAGAAGAGATAGAGATCAGAGAGAAACAGAAAAAGTATGACAAAGAAGAGATAAAGTAGGAAGAAGAGAAAGAAATGTTAAGGACCTTTAGTAAGGAAGGTTATAAAACAAAGTTAGAAAGTTAAGGCATGCCAAAGATTTTCTGTGAAACTCATGAAAAGTGTTAAAAATGTTATAGAGGAATTTATGCAGGAGATGTTGTATAATTTTTGTTTTGAAGGTCTAAGCAAGTTTCAAAAAGTTAATTGTAAAAGAAATTCTGTGTGTAAACATATTAGCTAAAGTTAAAGAAGTATCATCCAGTTTTTCTGTAAAGTAGACATCAAAATAAAGCACAACAAGTTTTTCTTAAAGCACTAACCTGCTCTTTAACAAAAATTATGAAAGGTCTCTCAGCATAGGCACCACCCCTAGAATTTCCAGTATATCAGCACCAACCTGAAAACTATGACCTCATCAAAGGATGGAAAGAAGAAAACTTGAGCTGGCCTAGGAAAAATCCTAAAGGACAAAACAGGTCCCAGACATCACCTGAGGAATGCTGAAGAAGACAATGTAGGAGGCTGAGTGAATCCTGCTCCAGACACAGACACCATTCCAGATAATTTGTCTTTTTTTTTCTCTCATTCTGCCTATAATCAGTACCTGCTACACTCTATCAGGCTCATATCTTAAATCTGCCTTTATTTTGCCCTATCACCTGTGAAAACATCCCCTTCCCAGCTTCTAACAAAGCAACTGCTTGGCTAAAAGGAAATAACACACCCCCGGTGGGATTCCTCATTAATGGCATACAGTGAACTGAGATGCCAAGTAACATTATAAGTCACATTGGAGAAGAATGTTGCTACTTATACTCAGGATTGTCTTATGTTACTTACTAATTCTAGGATGCAAAGCTGGAATAAGAGTGGTGAATGCCTCACCTGACAAAACTGCTGCTGCATACATCTGTAATCTTCAATCAACAACACTTGATGGAGACGTGCAGGTTCAGGTAGGGTGATAGGAAGAGTTGTAAGAGAAATTACAAAGGAAGTGGTAGAAAATAGTCACAGAGCTTCTTGAAAGGCTGGAAATTTTTGTGAAACCCTCAGGATAGAATTATGGCTGAAGGCAGCCTAATCCTCTTTGAGCTAGTAGCAAGAGTAAATAATAAAGCAATGTAAGGGAGTTTATTTGAACAACTTGTTTACTCATGTGATCCTATAAACTAACTTTTAATCATTCACAAGCTGGATGGCTTTCTTGCAGGAAGGGTGACCAGATTTATCAATTGCAAATAGTGTTTGCTTTAGGCCTTGGAACTTGGCTTTAATTTTTACCCTCTAGTAGTATTGACAAAAAGCCTTTGTAATTTAACATGTGCTGAAAAAAGGCCAGCAAGGCCAGCAAGTGGAGGCTGGCACCAATTAACTCCTTTAGGTGAATGTCCTGGACACCCCACCCCATTCTTTCACTGTAAATATGTGTCTGAATTTATTCATCTGCTGTTAGATGAACTAGAACTAGTTCTAGAACAGAACTAGTTCACAGAACTAGAAAAAACTACTTTAAATACCATATTAAACCAAAAAGAGCCCATATTGCTAAGAAAATCCTAAGCAAAAAGAGTAAAGCTGAAGGCATCATGCCACCTGACTTCAAACTATATTACAAGGCTACAGTAACCAAAACAGCATGGTACTGGTACCAAAACACATATGTAGACCGATGGAACAGATTAGAGGCCTCAAAAATAACACCACACATATACCAGCATCAGATCTTTGACAAACCTGAAAAAAACAAGCAATGGGGAAAGGATTCACTATTTAATAAATTGTTCTGGGAAAACTGGCTAGCCATATGCAGAAAACAGAAACTAGACCCTTCCTTACACCTTATACAAAAATTAACTGAAGATGGATTAAAGACTTAAAAGTAAAACCTAAAACCATAAAAACACTAGATGAAAACTGAGGCAATACCATTCAGGACATAGGCATGGGCAAAGATTTCATGACAAAAACACCAAAAGCAATTGCAACAAAAGCTAAAATTGACAAATGTGATCTAATTAAACTGAAGAGCTTTTTCACAGCAAAAGAACTGTCATCAGAGTGAACAGGAAACCAACAGAATGGAAGAAAATTTTTGCAATCTATCTATTTGACAAACGTCTGATATCTAGAATCTACAAGGAATTTAAACAAATTTACATGAAAAAACAAATGACCTCATCAAAAACTTGGCAATGTATATCAACAGACACTTCTCAAAAGAAGACATATATGTGGCCAACAAACATATGAAGAAAAGCTCATCATCATTAGTCATTAGAGAAATGCATATCAAAACCACAATGATATATTATCTCATGCCACTTAGAATGGCAATTATTAAAAAGTCTGGAAATAACAGATGCTTGTGAGGATGTGGAGAAATAGGAATGCTTTTACACTGTTGATGGGAGTGTAAATTAGTTCAACCATTGCGGAAGACAGTGTGGTGATTCCTCAAGTATCTAGAACAAGAAATAAAATTTGACCCAGCAATCCCATTACTGGGTATATACCCACAAGATGTTAAATCATTCTACTACAAAGACACATGCACACATATGTTTACTGCAGCAGTATTTTCAATAGCAGAGGCTTGGAACCAACCCAAATGCATATCAATTATAGACTGGAAAAGGAAAATGTGGCACATATACACCATGGAATACTGTGCAGCCATAAAAAGAATGAGTTCATGTCCTTCGCAGGTACGTGGATGAAGCTGGAAACCATCATCTTCAGCATACCAACGGAGTAACAGAAAATCAAACACCGCATGTTCTCATTCATAAGTGAGAGTTGAACAATGAGAACACATGGACACAGGGAGGGGAACGTCACACACTGCAGCCTGTTGGGGGGTCAGTGGCAAGGTGAGGAAGAACATTAGGAGAAATACATAATGCATACAGGGCTTTAAAACTTTAAATGGGGAGATAGGTGCAGCAAACCACTATGGCACATGTATACCTATGTAACACACCTGCATGTTCTACACATATATCCCAAAACTTAAAGTAAAATAAAATAAAATAAAATCTAATTTTAAAAATTGAGATAGTTTGAACATTTAAAAGGTGGATTTATCTTTTATTTCCTTTTTATCTAAAAGTTATCTATATTATATGTTTCTAATTCTATTTGCTCTTTCCCTTTAAAGATTAACAATAAAACTCAAATATAGTTTTGCATGAAGAAACAAATACACCCCACTATGAAAGAGGATTTATTAATTTCTTAATTTAAAAAATTTAAAAATTAGAATTTTAAGATTTCTGATTTTATGTCTGAAAGTCTACTTTACATAAAAGTAATATAGACATCAACTGGTTTTGGGGTAGTATTTCTCTCAATTTATTACATCATTTTGTTCCAATAAAGACATTTTATTTCATATTATCTCAGGTGAACAGTACACACATGGATTATGATTATATTTACTTCTAACGTAAATTTATGTGTGTAATCACCAGTTATTGTCATCTTTTTAAAAATCTTTTGATGCACAGACGTGTTCAAACCTAATTAAGTTCAATAAAACAATTACTTTTGTGCCCTATCTAACCAGGTTTAGTCTAATGCATAGTAATGAAGGACATCTACCTTTGTTTTTTTTCTTCCATTTTATTCTCTAGAAGTTTTATAAATTTCTCTTTTACTCTCAGGTTCCTGCTTCATGTCAAGCTAATTATTGTGTAGTTTGAGGTAAGGGGTATAAGCCCACATTTTTCCATGTGTGTTTTGATAAAAAGTTGTTCCTTTGTTCATTAAATTATCTTGGTGTTTTTGTAGGAACTCAACAGAACATCTCCCTGTGGATCTATTTTTGAACTTTCCTTTCGTGTGTGTGTGTGTGTGTGTGTGTGTGTGTCTGCCTGTCTGTGATCTTCTAGTTCATCCTTATGCTATGTATTAGTCAGGGTTCTCCAAAGGGACAAAACTAACAGGGACAGATGTATATAAAAAGGAAAGTTTATTAAGGAGTATTAACTCAGATGATCCCAGGGTACCACAATAGGTTTTCTGCAAGCTGAGGACCAAGGAGGCCTGTTTGAGTTCCAAAGCTGAAGAACTTGGAGCCTGATGTTTGAGAGCAGGAAGCATCCAGCACGGAAGAAAGTTGTAGGCTGGGAGGCTAAGCCAGTCTAGCCTATTCACGTTTTTCTGCCTGTTTTATATTCTGGCCATGCTGGCAGCTGATTAGATGGTGTCCATCCAGTTTAAGGGTGAGTGTGCCTTCCCCAGCCCACTGAATCAAATGTTAATTAATCTCCTTTGGCAACACTCTCACAGACACACCCAGAATCAATACTTGGCATCCTTCAATCCAATCAAGTTGACACTCAATATTAAGCATCACATGCCAGTACCACATTGCCTTGATATTCTAGCTTGAAAGTAACGCTTGAAATCAGTTGGGCAACATTATTCAGATTTGCTATTATTTTTGAGAACTTAGCTATTTGAGGTCCTTTGATGTTTCATATCAATTTTATAATCAGCGTGCCTATTTCTACAAAATGTTTGTTAATATCAGTAAGAAGAAAGGACATCATAAAATACTAATTCTTTCATTTCATAATATGTTATAACTATTTATTAGGCTTATTTAATTTCTCTCTGTAATCCTTTTTAGTTTTCAGCATAGAGATCTTGCCCACATTTTCTTAAGTGTTTTCTGAAGTGTTTTGATAAAATTATAATTATAATTTATTTTGTTTTCATAGCATTAATTTTTAGTTTCACGACTTAATTAGTTGCTATATTATAGAAGCACTATTGGTTTCTACAAAATTATATTAAATCCTGGGATTTTGCCAAATTTAACTTGTTAATTTTACTTTTTAATTTTTATAGCTTCCCAGTGAATAGTCGCGAGATATGCTTATCAAAACCACACTACTTTTATTTATTGTATCTTCATGTTGTATTTATTTTTCTTGCCTTGTTTGTCAAAAAAATTTTTTTGGAAAACAAAGCTTTGCAGAAACCAGAAAGTCCCCTTTGTACTCTCACTGATTTCACTCTCCCACCTATCTCCCTACAGATTGCCTTTCAAATAAAGCTGGTGTGGGTGATCCTCAAGTTTATGTTTATACTTTTGATATATATTTATGTAATTACAGAAATAGGTATTCACATTTTATAACTTTAATATTGCCACACTATACATAAAATTTTAAAATTTAATATTCTTATATTTGTCAGTATTAATACAAATAGCCATTGTCTATTCATTGTAACTAGTTTTATAATTCCACTGCATGACTACACCATGATGAATTTATCCATTCTCTTATTTACAAGGTTTAGTTTCATATTTGAAGTGAAAATTCATGTGTATGTCTCTTTTGGCATATACCTGATAATTTCTCTAATATACATACTACAGGTAACATTGCTAGGTTGTAGAATATCCCTTATCATGTATAGTACAGATATTTTGTGTCTGCAAAGTAATATCCAACACTACTCACTAAAGAAAGCATATTTTGTGGACCCTAACAACCATTAGACTGATTTTATTTCTCATCCAGTTAAAGAGCTTAAAGTATTAGTAACTGGGGTTTCATATACTAAGAGGTACATCACCAGGACTCAATTAGTTTTAAACTTACTTTATAATAAAAAAACCTCCTGGAACATTTATTAATTTCCTCCCAACATAATTCTTTTAAGTTAAAACCCCTGTTACTATGCTTAACATAAGTCACATTTAAGTATTTCTATAAGGATATATTTCTCTGGCTAAGATTAATAAGAGCATTTGAAATACAGACTGACTGAAACTATTGTATTTTGAAGTGCTAAATTATGTTGCCATATATTAAATTACTTACTCTGAATCTTCCAATTATATTGAAACACCATTCTTCATTCAGACAGTTGATGCTGAGTAGTCTACCATGGTCAATTACTTTCTCACAGTTTTTTCCAGTAAATCCTGGCATACAACTGTAAATACATCAGTGTAAATTAGAAAAATTACAATTTAAATATTTTCAGAAAAGTCCATTAATATTATTCCTAGAGAAATAGGACTTTGTTTAAATTATGTGATATTATTAATCATTTTTTTTCTAAATACCTGTGATCTTAGCCAAAAAGCTCATATTTATGTATTTGGAAAGAATTACAGTAAACTACATTTTCATTGTATGCTCTTAATAATCTCTTTTGGGAATTTAAGAATAAAATCAGCTTTGGCCTAAGCCGATATTTAACAATAATATATATGTTTTGGAAAACTACTGAAATGTGAAGAAAAAAGATGACAAATGACATTTTTAATGTTTAGTAGAACCATTATATACTGATAATGTGCTAGCGGGTGTTAATGATGACCTCATGAATTTGAGACAGGATAGAGTGCTCATGGATGATAATGGTCTAGTTGTAGTAGGGCTATTTACAGGACTTCTGTTTGTTGGTTTCTTGTCATTTCCACATGTTTTTTTCAAATAATCTATATTCCAGTCTACTATACTTCATTATCTGTGATCTATAAGTTGCTAAAGAACACACACTGGTGTTCTGGCTTCCATTGCCCTCACTTCTCATTAATTTGTGGGAAACAGTCCTGTACCTTAAATCATATTTAGTAAACCTTCTATTATAAAATAAATGTGGTCCCAAATGAAATAATGTTTTTTTCTGATGTAAACATCAAGTATTTTAAAATCAAAATAACACCCATGACTTTAAGTTAGAACAAGCAGATTTATCAATGAAGTGAATTTACTACATATTTATTGTTTTAAATCTATTATAAGAACACAAAATAATTTCATAAAAGGGATCAAAGGCCACGTTGGCACAATTTCACTGAAACAGCATCAATAAAATGCTTTAGTAATTTACCTTTCCTTTAGTTTGAGGCACAAAACTTTGCATTTTCATCTTGCAGAAATAAATTATTTCTTCATTCATATCACAAATAATCATCCACTTTTTTAAGCACCTACCCTATGCCAGCCACTAGGCTAATTACTTTTACATATTTTTTCTTATGTTCTCATTCAATTTTTGTGATTTGTGAAATATATTATTATTTATCACTTTTATAAATTAGGAAACATACTCATAGAAATTACATTAGTTGCTTTGGTCATATTACTTACAAATGTTAGAGCTGTTAATAAAGTCCGGCCTAACTTTATTATACTCTGCTATTCCACAGTAGAAGACTATTAATATATTCTATTCTACTACTCCAGATATTAAGACATATTTATTTTACATCTTTCACTCCAAATAGCAACTTAATGAAAGGTAGCATCCCCTCCTATTGAGGATGAGCATGTAGGAACATAAAGAGGAGAAGAGCTTTAGAATATCCTAAAAGTTGATGAGTTTCAATTTTCCCTTTGAATTGGGAAGGACTGAATTCCCAGTGATGGTTTGTAATCTAAGAGGAGCTTCCAAGCCTTACTCAGTAAGGAAAATGACATCCTATCAACTCAGCCAGCTTTCAAGGAAAAAAGTTTCGATAGTAGCCTTGATATTTAAGAAAGTAAAACAGAGAAAACAAAAGCAAAGAAAATATAAAAGCACACTTTGAAACAACATGGACCTTTTTAAGAAATGTATTTATAAAACTACATCAACGTCTTCTGTTGAGATAGTCAGAGAGACTTATAGCTAACAAATTTGAGCTACTCTAGATGTCCAGCAGCCATTTTAGTCAGAGGCTGATTGTTTTAAATATGGTAGGAAAGAAAAATGCCTTTCAGATCACCCTTATAATAACGTTTTTATATAAAATTATTTTGAGACTTCATGGTAAGGATAGCCTCATGATTGTGATGGAAATATTTAAGGTGTCATTTTAGTGATAAAAGGGGAGGTGATACATAGGAAAGCAGACAGGATTTGTGAACATACATGAAAGGGAAGGAAAAAAAAACATAATGGAAATAAAATATATTAGTGGAAAAGAGGAGACAAGAAAACACACTCTTGTCCTCTTTTACTTTTTTTCTTCCTAAAATGATTTTTTACCACTGACTTAAATATCTTTCTACTATGAGGTTTCTTTTTGCCAATAAAGCTAATATTCACTAGTTAATTAGCTTTACTCTATTTCTTGGACATAGCATTTCAAATTTTGTCCAGTGACCTATGGAACACACACTACCGATTTTGATGAGAAGTGTCAGGCACTGTTGGAAACACAACATTAACAGAGTAGGGACAGCAATATCAGAACAAAATTCCATCACCAGCATTTTGGTAAGTGTTTTATGTAATATAGAACTACTGCAGCTATTTATTTTTAAAGTTACATAATTTATAAATTAAAATAAAAATCAGTGAAACAATATTTACTGCATTTTAAATACGTTTCATAATGTATTTTTTCAAAATATTAAGAAAAGCCCATAATGTTAATATAATTAAAAATTCAATTTTCAATATTTTACTAACAAACTAATAGTAAAAATTGCTGTATTAAAATAGTAAAGTAAAATTTTATAAACTAAAAAATTTTTAAAAATAATTTTTTTAAAGAGTTAACTTCAAATTGGAAGTACACTTTTGCTTAAAGTTTTCCTGAAGCTGAAATAGCTTTTTAAAACTCTATACTATTCTAGTAAAGGGAAAGGAGATAGTTATAAAATAACTTCAAATAGTTTTCTCTGCTGTGCTATCTTGAAACACTCTCATCACCTGTTTGAAAACTTGGAAGAGATTTTTGATACATTTTATTCTTTTTTCAGGATATGAACCATTCTATTTGTAGTTTTTATAATTTTTAAGTTGTAATTTTTGTCTTAAAGCATTGTTCATATTTCTCTCTTTGGTTACATTATGCATAGATGGGGATTCTGATGCAAAGTTACTTGTATCAATTTCAATGCTGTCATGTACCTATTCCACTACTTGGGGAAAAAAAGCCTTTATAGTAAATTAAAACTTACTCTTAGAATCTTTGCAATACAATTGCACACTTACATACTGTGACTTGTGTGGGCATAGACAAATGTCTAGACTTATGGACTATTTCATATCATGAATTTATCTTTTAAGCATGAACTGAGCAACAAGGTCACTGTCTGGATCTCAGGAAGTAAATAATTCAGATTTAATATTTACTTCAAGATGAAAAGAAAATCTATCTTTATGCTAGAATATACAAAGCAAGTATTAAACCTATTAAAACAGCAACTCCTCTGCTTTATTATACATTAGTTTATGGGGGAGAGAAAATCATAAATACATGAGTATAATGATAGATAAGGATAGGTGCTATATAATTAATTAATTAAAGACAGATAAAAGAGGAGACAGAAATTGAGAAGAGGTATTTCAGGACTGTGTGAGGATTTTAACAGGAAACACATCTTTGAGGAGATAATATTTGAGTGAATGGCTGAAGGAAGTACACAAATTGCTACTGTGCTTTCTGGGAAAAGTGCACATCAGACAATGAAATGGCAAATACTGAGGACTGAAGCAGGAAGTCCTTGAGGTATTCAGGAAACATCTCAAAGACCAAACTGGTGACTTAGTAAGAGATGATGGCAGAGAGATAGGCAGGAGAAACATATGGCCTACTGGGTAAGCATGTTAAATACTTTAGGTTTTATTAATGCACAGGAATCCACTGAATGGCACTGGTAGAGGAATAACATGATTTTAAAACATATATACTCTTTTTTTGTGGAAAAAAAAAAAAGAATAAGGGGCTAGTGGATCCAAGATGGCCAAATAGGAACAGCTCTGGAGTCCAGTTCCCAGTGAGAATAATGCAGAGGGTGAGTGATCACCACATTTCCAAATGAGTTACTACTGCCCACAGAGCAGGAGATTCCTGGGCTGAAAAGTACCATGAGTTTCCAGCATGGCTGTCTCAGCTGGCATAGTGGACAAAACTGCACAAAACTCACACAAATCTGGGTGGCTATTTCAAGTGGTGCCGTGAATGCCTGGGAGACAGAGTCACCCATTCAATGGAAAAAAAGGGGGTGGAAACAGGGAACCAGGTGATCTGACTCGGCAGGTCCCACCCCGACAAAGACCAGCAATTTGAAACGCTCTGGATTGAGTGTTTTGCAGCAAGTACAGCTGGACCCCAGATGGGCCAGCTCTGTGGGTGAAAGGGCATCTGCCATTACTGAGTCAGTCCGCCACTACGGAGGCAGACCTCCATTACCAAGGCAGTCCACCATTACTGAGGCAGACAGCCATTACCAAGGCAGTTTAACTATGCCTCTATAAACAAAACTGCAAAGAAGTTTACACAGCAGCTGGACAGAGCCCATGGCAGCTCAGCAAAGCCTCTGCTGGCAGACTGTGAATAGGCTACCTCCTTGCTGGGCAGGGCAGCTCTGGAAAAAGGCAGTAGCATGTCAGGAACTTATAAATAAAGCCCCACTTTCTTAGGACAGGGCACCTGGGAAAAAGATGGTTATGAATTCCACTGCAGTAGAGTTAAACATACCTACCCAGCAGCTCTGAACAGAACAATGGAGCTCACAGCTCAGCACTTGAGCTCCTATAACGACAGACTGTCTCCTCAAGTAGGTCCCTGACACTCATATCCAAAGAGACACCTCATAAAGAGAAGCTCAGGCTGATATCTGGTGGGTAACCTTCTGGGATGAAGATAACAGAAGAAGAAACTGGCAGCAACCCGTATCATACTGCAGTTGCTACAAGTGATCCCCAGGCAAGCAGAGTCTGGAGTGAATCCCCAGCAGTCCTACAGCACAGGGTCTGACTGTCAGAAGGAAAACTAAAAAACAGAAATAAATAACTTCATCATCAACAAAAAGGTAGTCCACTCAGAGACCCCATCCGACAGTCACCAACTACAAAGACCACAGGTAGATAAATTCAAAAAGATGGGAAGAAATCAGCACAAAAAAGATGAAAGCACCCAAAATCAGAATGTCTCTCCTCCTGCAAGGGATCACAACTCCTCACCAGCAAAGGAACAAAGCTGGATGGAGAATGAATCTGATGAACTGACAGAAACAGGCTTCAGAAAGTAGGTAATAACAAACTTCTCTGAGCTAAAAGAACATATTCTAATCCAATGCAAAGAAACTAAGAACCTTGAAAAAAGGTTTGACAAAATGCTAACAAGAATAAACAGCTTAGAGAAGAATATAAATGACTCAATAGAGCTGAAAAACACAACACAAGAACTTTGCGAAGCATACACAAGTTGCAATAGCTGAATCGACCAAGCAGAAGAAAGGATATCAGAGATTGAAGACCAACTCAATGAAATAAAAGGAGAAGGCAAGATTAGAGAAAAAAGAGTGAAAAGAAATAAACAAAGCCTCCAAGAAATACAGGATTATGTGAAAAAACCTAATCTATGTTTGATAGGTGTACCTGAATGTGACGGAGAGAATGAATCCAAGGTGGAAAACACTTCAGGATATTATCCAGCAGAACTTCCCCAACCTAGCAAGGCAGACCAACATTCAGGTCCAGGAAATACAGAGAACACCACAAATATATTCCTGAAGAAGAGTAACCCTAAGGCACATAATCGTCAGATTCACCAGGGTTGAAATGAAGGAAAAAATGCTAAGGGCAGCCAGAGAGAAAGGTTGGGTTACTCACAAAGGAAAGCCCACCAGACTCACAGTGGATCCCTCAGCAGAAACCCTAAAAGCCAGAAGAGAGTGGAGGCCAATATTCAACATCCTTAAAGAAAAGTTTCATTTGCAAAGGATAAATAAAATCCTTTATGGATAAGCAATTGATGAGAGATTTTGTCACCACCAGGCCTGCCTTACAAGAGCTCCTGAAAGAAAGACTAAACATAGAAAGGTACGAGTACCAGAACTCCAAAAATGTATCAAATGGTAAAAAGCATCGACACAATGAGGAAACTGTGTCAACTAATGGGCAAAACAACCAGCAAGCATCAACATGGCAGGATCAAATTCACAAACAACAATATTAACCTTAAATGTAAATGGGCTAAATGCCCTAATCAAAAGATACAGACTGGCAAATTGGATAAAAAGTCAAAACCCCTCATTGTGCTATATCCAGGAAACCCATCTCACATGCAAGGACACACATAGGCTGAAAATAAAGGGATGGAGGAAGATTTACCAAGCAAATGGAGAGCAAAAAAAAAGCAGGAGTTACAATCCTAGTCTCTGATAAAATAGACTTTAAACCAACAAAAATCAAAAGAGACAAAGAGGGCATTACATAATGGTCAAAGGATGAAGGCAACAAGAAGAGCTAATGATCCTAATTATATACGCACCCAATACAGGAGCACCCAGATACATAAAGCAAGTTCTTAACAACCTACAAAGACTTAGATTCCCACACAATAATAGTGGGAGACTTTAACACCCCACTGTCAATATTAGATCAACGAGAGAAAATTAACAAGGACATCCAGGACTTGAACTCAGATCCAGACCAAGCAAGCCTAATAGACATATACAGAACTCTCCACACCAAATCCACAGAATATAACATTCTTCTTAGCACCACATCACACCTACTCTAAAACTGACCCCATAATTAGAAGTAAATCACTCTTCAGCAAATGCGAAAGAATGGAAATCATAACAGATAGTCTCTCAGACCACAGTGCAATCAAATGAGAACTCAGGATTAAGAAACTAACTCAGAACCACATAACTTCATGTAAACTGAACAACTGGCTCTTGAATGTTGACTGGATAAACAACGAAATGAAGGCAGAAATAAAGATGTTCTTTGAAACCAAGGAGAATGAGGACACAACATACCAGAATCTCTGGGACACATTGAAAGCAGTGTCTAGAGGAAAATTTATAGCAATAAATGCCCACATGAGAAGCAAGGAAAGATCTAAAATCGACACCCTATCATAAAAATGGAAAGAGCTAGAGGAGGAAGATTTAAAAAATAACTCACAACTGGTAGAAACAAGAAATAACTAAGATCAGAGCAGAACTGAGGGAGATAGAGACACAAAAAAAACACTTCAAAAAATCAATAAACCCAGGAGCTGGTTTTTTGAAAAGATGAACAAAATAGACAGATCAACAGATAAATAAACAAGAAAAGAGAAGAATCAAATTGATGCAATAAAAAACGATAAATGGGATATCACCACTGATTCCACAGACATACAATCTACCATCAGAAATTACTACAAAAAACTCTATGCACACAAACCAGTAAACCTGGAAGAAATGGATAAATTCCTGGACACTTTCATCCTCCCAAGCCTAAACCAGGAAGAAGTCAAAACCCTGAATAGATCAATAACAAGGGCTGAAGTTGAGGCAGCAATTAATAGCCTACCAACCAAAAAAAGCTCAGGTCCAGATGTGTTCACAGCTGAATTCTACCAGACATACAAAAAGGAGCTGGTACCACTCCTTCGGAAACTATTCCAAACAATTCAAAAAGAGGGAATCCTTCCAAATCATTTTATGAGACCAACATCATCCTGATACCAAAACATGGCAGAGACTCAACAAGAAAAGAAAACTTCAGGCCAATATCCATGATGAACATAGATGCAGAAATCTTCAATAAAATACTGGCAAATCGATTGTAACAACACATCCAAAAGCTTATCCATCACGATCAAGTAGGCTTCATCCCAGGGATGCAAGGCTGGTTCAACATATGCCAATCTATAAAGGTAATCCACCACATAAACAGAACCAAAGACAAAAAGCACAAGATTATCTCAATAAATGCAGAGAAGGTCTTCGACAAAATTCAGCAGCCCTTTATGCTAAAAACTCTCAATAAACTAGGTATCAACAGAATATATCTCAAAATAATAGACGCTATTGAAGATAAACCCACAGCCAGTATCATACTGAATGAGCAAAAACTAGAAGCATTCCCTTTGAGATCTGGCACTAGACAATGATGCCCTCTCTCACCACTCCTATTCAACATAGTATTGGAAGTTCTAGGCAGAGCAATCAACCAAGAAAAAGAAATGAAGAGTATTCAATTAGGAAAGGAGGAAGTCAAATTGTGTCTGTTTGCAGACAACCTGATTGTATATTGAGAAGACTCCATCGTCTTAGCTCGAAATCTCCTGAAACTGATAAGCAACTTCAGCAAAGTCTCAGGATGCAAAACAAATGTGCAGAAATCACAAACATTCCTATACACCAAAAACAGACTTCAAGAGAGCCAAATCAAGAATGAAATGCCATTCATAATTGCTACAAAGAGAATAAAATACCTAGGAATACAGCTAACGTATTAGCTCTATTCAAATGTATAATTTGGAAATTATACATTTCCAAATTATGGACCTCTTCAAGAACTACAAACCACTGCTCAAGGAAATAAGAGAGGACACAAACAGATGGAAAAACATTCCATGCTCATGGTTAGGAAGAATCAATATTGTGAAAATGGCCATACTGCCCAAAGTAATTCATAGATTCAACTCTATCCCCATCAAGCTACCTACGATCCTCTTCACAGAACTGGAAAAACCACCTTAAACTTCATATGGAATCAAAAGAGAACCTGCATAGCCAAGACAATTCTAAGCAAAAAGAACAAAGCTGGAGGTATCACGCTACTTGACTTCAAACTATACTACAAGGCTACAGTAATCAAAACATCATGCTGGTACCAAAACAGAGATATAGATCCATGGAACAGAACAGAGGCCTTGGAGGCAATGCCACACATCTACAACCATCTGATCATTGACAAATCTGACCAAAACAAGGAATGGGAAAGGATTCCCAGTTTAATAAATAGTGTTGGGAAAACTGACTAGCCACGTGCAGAAAGCAGAAACTGGAACCCTACCTGACATCGTACACTAAAATTCACTCCAGATGGATTAAAGACTTAAACATAAGACCTAATACCATAAAAACCCTAGAAGAACCTAGGCAAAACCATTCAGGACATAGGCATATGCAAGGACTTCATGACTAAAACACCAAAAGCATTGGCAACAATAGCTAAAATAGATTACTGGGGTTTAATTAAACTTAAGAGCCTCTGCACAGCAAAAGAAACAATCATTAGAGTCAACCAGCCACCAACAGAATAGGAAAAAAGTTTTGCAATGTACCCATCTGACAAAGAGCTAATATCCAGAATCTACAAAGAACTGAAACAGATTTATAATTAAAAAAAAACCCATTCAAAAGTGGACAAAGGACATGAATAGACACTTTTCAAAAGAAGACATTTATGAGGCCAACAAACATATGAAAAAATGCTCACCATCACTGGTCATCAGAGAAATGCAAATCAAAACCACATTGAGATACCATTTCATGCCAGTTAGAATGACAATCATTAAAAAAACTGGAGACCACAGATGCTGGAGAGGATGTGGAGAAATAGGAATGCTTTTACAATTTGGTGGGAGTGTAAATTAGTTCAACCATTGTGGAAGACAGTGTGACAATTTCTCAAGGATCTAGAAATAGAAATTCCATTTGACCCAGCAATCCCATTACTGTATATATATCCAAAGAATCATAAATTGTTTTATTATAAAGACACATGAACATGTATGTTCATTGTGGCACTGTTTACAATAGCAAAGACCTGGAATTAACCCAAATGCCCATTGGTGAAAGACTGGACAAGGAAAATGTGGCACATATACACCATGGAATGCTATGCAGCTATAAAAAATGATAAGTTTGTGTCCTTTGTAGGGACACAGATTTATCTGGAAACCATCTTTCGCAGCAAACTGACACAAGAACAGAAAATCAAACACCGCATGTTCTCACTCATAGGTGGGTGTTGAACAATGAGAACGCATAGACACAGGGAGGGGAGCATCACACTCTGGGGTCTGTTGGGGGGGATAAGGGTGGGACAGTGAGGGATAGGGAGGTTGGGGAGGGCTAACATGGGGAGAAATGCCAGATGGAGGTGATCAGGGGATGGAGGCAGCAAATCACATTGCCATGTGTACCTATGCAACAATCCTGCATATTCTGCACATGTACCCCAGAACCTGAAGTGCAATTATATATATAATATATATAATATATAAAAATAATATATATAATATATATAAATAATATATATATTATATATTATATAAAAGAAAAAGCAAGGAAACTATTTTACATTTGCCTTGTCTGTAACTTATGCCATGTAAAATAATGACAATCTGTTTTCTTATTGCTCATGTCAAAAACTATGGTCACTGTATTTGTTCTTTTTCTCTGTCATTCAATCCAGTCTAAAGAAACATTGTATTGACTCCATCTTAAATATATACCCATAATCAAACCACTTCTTTCCAAGCCCTCTAATTCTAATCTAAGTCACTGTCCTACCCAATTTACTATACTACTCTGTTCAGTTTCCTTTCAAAACAACAACCACATTAAAATTTAAAAATATAAGCCAAATAATGTAACTTATTCATCAGCAACACTGCAATACTTCCCATTGTACTTATAAATGAAAGACTTTAAAAAGGCATTTATGATCTAAAAGTTCCCATATTCTGGTTTCTCTTCCATCTTCATTTTAGCTACTTCCCCTGCTTTCTTTAGACCAGTTTGTCTGGACTTATGAGTATGGCCTGAATAGGCCAGGGATTTTGCAGTGGGTACTTCTTCTGCTATGAAGACTCTTCCCATAGACAGCTGCACATTCTCTCATATGATTCAAACCTCCATCAAAACATTACCTTTTTTTTTTTTTTAATGAGATAGCCATTCATTATTTGACATGTATCTGCATCAAGATTCAAAAGAATGAGATCGAGAGAGGCTCTTGAAATGTTTCAGATGAGAATTTGGCTTGAACAAGGGTGTTAACCTTCATAATTATAAAAGTGTTTATATCCATGATATGCAGTTATCGGAGCGTTTAAAGGATTTGTTGATGGACAAGACATGTTGAAAGAGAGAAAAGATGAAATTGAAGAGTAATGTAAAAGAATACTGGAAGAAAAGCAGGTTTGTCCAGGGCTCAAAAATCAATTATGATTTTGGAGTTCGAGCTGCTATATTAGAAATATATGTAATGGATGAGAGTTTCATTGCAGGATGTGAATTAAACAGGTTTGGTGTTTTCAGGTCAATAAAACATAGAAAGAGAGTTAAGGAATTTGAAACTGGATGTGCAAGTATATTTTTTTTAAAGAAAATGGGGACCTGCAATGGGTAATGGACACAGGAATGTCATGCAGTCATATAACTGGAGGTGCCTGTTGCTTTGTAAAAATTTTATGAAATTTTGTCATTAGAGCATATGAATATTTGAACTTGAAATACAGCAAGTGGGGATCAGAGAGTGAAGGAATTTAAATTGAAGGTATTGCAGAGTACAACCACAGGTATAATAACTTATAGAATAAGACCATGGGAGATAGACCGAGGTGAAGGAGAAGGGTAAATTAGTAAAAGAATTATCAAAAGATTTAAACAACAAAAGTGAGTGGATTTCCAAGGAAGATACCACAGTTATCAAAAAATATGATTACGGTGGTGCTAAAGAAAAGCTCAGCAAGCTAGATGCTAAAACATTTAGTAAAGAATGAACAGGAACTGAGAGAAAAGGTACTAGTAAAGGAGCCAGGGTGACGGGGATGGGGAGAGAGTCAGAGAGGGAAGATACAGCTGCTGGCTAGGGTTTCCAGTAGCAAGAAACAAATGGCCTGAATATGGGAACGAGGACAACCCCATCTATACCCTTCACTTCATTGCCTATGGTACACAATAGTATGTATGTGTACCATACATAGTACAGAAGAATAAATAGTGACCAGCTAAGAAGGCTACAGGTAAAACTGTCCTCAGGTTTCAGTAAGAAAAAGAAAGGAAGGTGTAGAAAAAATATTGTGGGCTGGGCATGGTGACTTACATCTGTAATCCCAGCACTTTGGGAGGCTGTCAGGAGGATTGCTTGACTCCAGGAGTTGCAGACCAGCCTGGGCAACATAGTAAGACCCCATGTCTACATTTCTTTACTCAGAAAACTAGCCTGGTGAAAAGTCTCAGGTACTCAGTTACTCAGGAGGCTGAGGTGGGAAGATCGCTTGGGCTCAGGAGTTTGAGACTGACACGAGCTGGGCTCGCAACACTACCTGCCACCCTGGGTGAGCATGTGACACCCTGTCTCTAAAAAATATAAAATCAAAATAAAAAATTAAAGAAAAAGAAAGTACATTGTGGATACTTGGAAAATATTCTGTGGACAAAAAGATACAGAGGGCACAGTGGAAGAATACTGGATATGAGGAAATAGTGGAGGTTGTGCAGAGCATTATGGGGCTAAGTTTCTATCAATCAGGAATGACAGGAAGACTTAAAGATTTCATGATGTTAATTCAAATTTTATGTGCATATGTCTGTACTAACTTATTTATTATTTATATGGAAATTAATACATCCAAGGAGAGAAATAAGTTTATACTGATGAGAACATATGTTCTTAAATGAGGCACTTAGAAGGCCAGATTATAGGATACCTCCTGTCACCTAAAACAGTACCCCACAATGTAAAGTCATATTAATAGTAGCAAAAGCTACTCTTGATGAGAAAATGGCAACAGTTTTTCCAGATATTTTAAATAGTTACATAGTTTATGACCAGAATCTGAAGTTAAAAAGTAACTATAGTTAAAATTTAACAAACTTTTTCCTATATTAAGTTTCAGAATGATTGATTCAAAAGTTAGGCTTATAAATGTGACTATTGATTTCAAGCAAATAAAAATATAGCAGCCTAGCTTTTGAGATAATTAACTCCAAAAGATTAAGATTTCCTGTGGAAAATTATTGAGTGACTAAGTGGAAGCATTCCATTAATTAATAAATTCCTCATGCAAATATGTGATTGCTATTTTAAAAATCATTTTTCAAAATTAATATGAAAATATAATTTTATTATATGTTGAAATATGCTGACTTGCATTTCTGCAAATGCAGTGTTCTATTTCAAAGTCACAGTGCATACTTAATTAGCTATATTTGTGACATAAACTGAAAACCTTAATTCTACCCATAGCTGACATGGTGAGACTTATCACAAGCCAGATAAAATAAATGCTGAAGCTGACTTGGGGGTAGGGGTGGGAAAAGTTATGTTAATATATCAATTTGAAATTTCAGTAGTGTAAGCTATTATAATCTAAATTCAATGAATAGAGAACAGCAAAAAAAAAAAATCACAATAAGCTGAGAATATAAAAGAGAATATCATTATCCCTTGAAATATCTCTGATTTTGGGTGGAGAAAACAAAAAGCTTAGACAGCAAAATTCTCTATATCACAACATTTCTGATTTTTAAAGGTACAGTATTTAATAATTTTTCTAATATCTAGTCAATGGCATATTTAACAAAGTTTTCTCCCAATTAGCTTGGTCAAATAGTTGATTTTCAGACCTGAAATATTTTTATATGAGAAAGACACCAGCTGGTTTAACAAAACTTTATTTTTTGGGTCATTTCCTCATTTTAATCTAAATAGTGAGAATTTGATCATCCTGATATGTTGAGAATATTGGAGGCATTGCATTCAGTAAATATTAGATGTGTGTGTGTATGTATGTGTGTGTGTAAAATGGCAATATTAATAATGTAGTTAATGATAGTCTTCAAAGCCAGTGAGTGATTTTAGTGAATAAACACTTTCTACTCTACATAAGTGGAAGGCACGGTGGAGAGCTCAGACCCTATATATCAGGTCACAATGACTTTCCCTTCACTACCCATGAACCTCCATCCAGGAGGTGATCAGGGTCCCTAGGAAGCCTCACCGGAGCTGTGTCCTGCACTGCCGTGGACACTGCCACCTGTGTAAGGGAAGTGGAGCATAGAGTCCTGTAGCTTTATCATTGCCTTTGGAGGAATTTCCAAATGTCTATTGAGTTCTGTGAGCTCCTGACAAAATCCAGCACTACTAACTTCATGCCAACACTCAGTCACACCACTATGAGCTACCTTTGAGGCCATTAAAATTAATCCCTTATAATCATTACTTCAGATACCCCAGGAAGCCAGTGGTTTCCAAGTCATCTCTCACTGCGTGGATCTTTCTATCAAGCAGTATTGTATATGTCTTTCATATTTTTCTTAGAAATCATTTTCCTTTGAAGGTAAACTATCGAGTGGTGGCTATCCTCTCTCCCTCTTCTCTCACAGCTTGATATCTACATGTTGTATAGTTGTCTTCATCTTTTCTTCATTGTGGCTTCCAAATCATGTCTTATTCTCCTCCTTAAAAGGCTTACTTATTTGAGGATCATCCCATCAAACCATGCCTATATCTCCTCCTCACTGTAATCACAGCTAACCTTCCTGAGCATTCCCTCTAATTCTTTAACATTTAACATCTGCCTTGTTTTATCTTTCTCTACTGTAATCTCAACCTTACTTTGTTATTTTTATTGAAGCATAATTGTCAAAGTTGTATAAATTTAAAGTGTAAAATGTGATAATGAGTTGTTATATATTGCTCAGTAATTATCATAATTAACTTAGTTGACGTATCTGCCACCTTGCACAGTTACCATTTGTATGTGTGGGGGGAGACGAGGTAAGATCTATTTATTCTCTGAGCAAATTTCAAGAATACACTGCAACATTTTTAGCCATAGTCATTACCTTGAACATTAAATCCCCAACACTACTTTAATTCAACACCCTAGCTATTTCTTACGGGCATAGGAGTAAACTACACTTGGTTTGAGATTGACACATATTGTAGATTGAACTTTAAATTCATGTTCACTAACTTCAAGGAGATGTAGCATATCAGTGATACTCTATTTTCCTCATACTCATTTGGGTTGCTATTTCATTGGACATTGATGCTTATTTCACTTGAGTAATAACAGCTATCAGAAGACACTTTCCAAATGATTCAACAACCGCACATTCAAAGCAACCTATTCTATTTTTCTTACCACTACAATTCCTGTAACTTCTGCCATCCTGTCTAGGCAAACTCCTCTGCTTGTGCCCTATATCCCAACCCATCTCTACCACTATCTAAAAGTAAATTATTTTAAACTTTCCTTAGTTACCAGTTCATTACTCTGTGTTGTTGCTCCCCTTTAAGCAAAAGCCCTTTTATCTCATTCACTCATAGACCAGTTCAAATCAAATTTTCCCACTATTTTGTCAAAAAATTCTTTTTGAGAAAACTATTATCTCCAGTTGCCAATTAGGAAGATCAGTTCTAATTTTTCTCTAATTAGATCTAGTTACATATTTTGAGACAGTCTTAGAATTATCTTAATATTTTTCTTTTGTAGCTTCTCTGATAATTGTCTGTATTTTTCTCATCTTAACTCATCGAGTCCTTTTTAATCTCATATTCAAATCCCTTAACTCCCTTAAATATGAGTGTCCAAAGTCTCAGTCTAAAACGTTCTCATTTTCCTATCTAGGTTCAATGTGAGCTAATTTCATTGAGTTTTCTGGTTTTATTTTTTATTTTTTCTAAGCTAACCTCTATTTATTTATTTAACATTTAGAGACTACAAGTGCAGTTTTTGTTTGTTATTTTAGCATGGATATATTGCATAGTAGTGAAGTATAGACTTTTAGTGTATCCATAACCAGAATAGTAAATATTCTATTGAGTAAATACTCAATAGGTCCTATTTCTTCCTTATACCCTCTCCCACCATCCCATATTTTAGATTCTCCAATATCTATTATTCTACCCTGTACATCAGTGTGGATCCATTGTCCAATTCCCACTTATAAGTGACAAGATGGGGCTTTTTACTTTGTTTCTGAGTCATTTCACTTATGATAATAACCTCCAGTTCCATCCACGTTACTGCAAAGACAAGATTTTATTCTTTTAGGTGGCTAAGTTGTATTTCATGATGTGTGTATGTGTGTGTGTGTGTGTGTGTGTGTGTGTGTGTGTGTGTCATATTTTTAATCTAGTCGTCCATTAATGGACACTTAGGCTGATTCCATGATTTTGTTTTTGTGAATGGTACTGTGATAAACATATGAATGCAGGTGTTGTTTTGATATAATGGTATCTTTTTTGGGGGGTAGATACCCAGTAATGCGATTGCTAGATCAAATGTTAGTCATATTTGTAGTTCTTTGAGAAATCTTCATACTGTTTTCCATAGAGTTGTACTAATTTATTTTTATACCAACAGTGTGTAAGCCTACACTTCTCTCTGCATCCTTGCCAACATCTATTGTTTTTGACATTTTAGTAATAACCATTCTGACTGGTATAAAATGGTGCATCTCACTGTGGTTTTAATTTGTATTTCTCTGATGATTAAAGATGTTGAGCATTTTTTCCTATGTTTGTTGACTGTTTCTATGTCTTCTTTTAAAAAAATATTTGTTCTAATTTACACTCCCACTAACATTGTAAAAGCATTCCTATTTCTCCATATCCTCTCCAGCATCTGTTGTCTCCAGATCTTTTAATGATCAAAACTGGCATGAGATGATATCTCAATGTGGTTTTGATTTGCATTTCTCTAATGACCAGTGATGATGAGTATTTTTTCATATGTTTGTTGGCCTCATAAATGTCTTCTTTTGAAAAGTGTCTGTTCATATCTTTTGCCCACTTTTTGATGGGGTTGCTTGTTTTTTTTTTTTTTTTTTTTTTTTTTTTTTTTTTTTTTTTTTTTTTTTTTTTTTCTTGTATATTTGTTTAAGTTCTTTGTAGATTCTGGACATGATCCCTTGGTCAGATGGGTAGATTGCGAAAATGTTTTCCCATTCTGTTGGTTTCTGGTTCACTCTAATGATCGTTTCTTCTGCTGTGCAGAAGCTTTTAAGTTTAATTAGATCTCATTTGTCTATTTTGGCTTTTGTTGCCATTGCTTTTGGTGTTTTAGTCATGAAGTCCTTGGCTATGCCTGTGTCCTGAATGGTATTGCCTAGCTGTCATGGAAGACAGTGTGGCAATTCCTCAAAGATCTAGAAATAGCAATTCCATTTGACCCAGCAATCCCACTACTGAGTATATACCCAACCAATTCTAAATTGTTCTGTTAAAAAGACACATGCACACGTATATTCATTGTGGCACTGTTTACAAGAGAAAAGACTTGGAACCAACCAAAATGCCCATCAGTGATAGACTGGATAAAGAAAATGTGGCATATATACACCATGGAATACTATGCAGCCATAAAAAAGGATGAGTTCATGTTCTTTGCAGGGACATGGTGGAAGCTGGAAACCATCATTCTCAGCAAACTGACACAAGAACAGAAAAGCAAATACCACATGTTCCCACTCATAGGTGGGTGCTGAACAATGAGAACACATGGACACGGGAAGGGGAACATCACACACTGGGGTCTGTTGTGGGTGGGGGCCTAGGGGAGGGATAGCAGGGGGTAGGGAGTTTCGGGAGGGATAACATTGGGAGAAATGGCTGATGTAGGTGAGGGGGGGTATGCAGGCAGCAAAACACCAATGGCATATGTGTACCTATGCAGCAATCCTGTAAGTTCTGCACATGGACCCCAGAACTTGAAGTATAATAAAAAATCAATAAATAAGTAAAAAAGAAAGAATAGTATTTCAAGTTTGAGTTATTGAAAGTTGCAAAATCTGTATATATGGAAAAAACTATTTGGGATCAAAAAGTGAAGTGCTAACATTTTAGCTATGAGAGGCAATCTGCATATGATTATAAAGTGTATTAGCCTTGTTGAAAAGAACTTCTGCTACTGACTCAGGGAACTATTCAAAAATTTTTAAATAAAGGTACAACGCTATAGATGTTTGACTTTAAGAAAATCTATCTGAATGCAGTGTTGTAATATTATTGCTGAGGTCTAGGCTAAAAAGCAAGAATATCATTTGTAGAAGCAATCCAAAGAAACTTTTATGTGGTACAGACTTATCAGGGCTAGGGGAGGTATAGCAGAGGGTGGGAAGGTTAGGGAGGGATAACATTGAGAGAAACACCTGATGCAAGTGCTGGGGGAATGGAGGCAGCAAATCACCATGGCATGTGTGTACCTATGTAACAATCCTGCAAGATCTGCATATGTACCCCAGAACTTAAAGTAATATAAAAAAGTAAAATAAAATAAAAATATGTGTTTATGCCTTTTGCTGGCTTTTTAATGGGGTTATTTCATTTTTTTCTTGCTAAAGTGTTGAGTTTCTTGTAGATTCTGGATACTAGCCTTCTGATGGATGTATTGCTTGCAAATGTTTTCTCCTATTGTGTAGGTTGTCTGTTTGCTCTGTTGACTTAAAATTATACTACAAGATTATAATAACCAAAACAGCATGGTATTGGTATAAAAATAGGCACATAGATCAATGGAACAGAATAGAGAACCCAGAAATAAAGCCACATACCTACAACAAATTGATCTTTGACAAAGTCAACAAAAATATACACGGTGGAAAGAACATCCTATTCAATAAATGGTGCTGGGAAAAACAAAAAATTACATGCAGAAGAATAAAACTATAGCCCTATCTCTTACCACATTCAAAAATTAACTCAAGTTAGATTAAAAACTTAAATGTAAGAAAGACTTGTCATTCTAAAAATCCTAGAAGAAACCCTTCTAGATGTTGGCCTAGGAAAATAATTAATGACTAAGTTCTCAAAAGGAAATGCAACAGAAACAAAAATAGAGAAAAATGGAGTGTGATTAAACTAAAAGGTTTCTGCACAGCAAGGTTCCTGGTTTTAAATGTTATGTCTATGGCACTGGCTTCCAGATTTATATATTTAGAACTGTTAATTCCTCTAAAATAGAAACATACTTGAATACCTGCCTCAATATCTCTATTTGGCTCTATTAGATGTCTTGTCCAACATGTTCAAAACTGACATCTTGTTTTCCACTCCTGCCAATGATGCCTTTCTTTCTACAGATTTTTCCATTGTGGAAATGGTATTAGAAACCTGTTTAGGTTTATTTTCCAACCTTTCAATTGAGCAAACAACCTTAGAGTTACCCTTGACTTATTTCTGTTACCTCCCATCTAATCCTTCAGCAAAAGATTGAATTATTCTTAGAACTGTATTCTGTATCTGATCCTTAATTACTCTAATTACAAGTCATCTTGATGGCAATGTCAGTCACCACCAACTCTAGGCTACATAGTCATAGTAGCTTTCTAGCTGGTCTCCCTTTCCTTGGGAGCATACACCAACACTCTATTCAATAAAGTTGAGTCAGAGTAATCATTTAAAGCAGTATCTGTGGACTAGAATGTAACTTTATTATGAAAAGAGTTTTTTGTCTTTTTAATTTTTTTTTGCCCTTTTTATGGCTGCAGAAGAGTTTTAAAAAGTAAGTACTCAATAAATACTTATTAAATTAATAAATAAATTAGTCATTTCATGTCACGACCCAAGTCAAAACCTTCCATTTCAATCAGTAAAGTCCAAAATATTATTATAAACAAATTATATAGTGAATTAAATAAGTTAGAAAATATTCTATAAGTAGCATAGTAAAATAATTTAGAAATACAGAATGGATAAAACACATTCTTCTTGAGTATCTTACAGTGGAAAGGACTTTTATGGTAAATCAAAATCATTTTTATGAAGCAGTCAGTAATCTTACAAATATTTGATTTTCTTCTAGTAGGTAATAATTGACTGAGCTATAAAACTACTAGTATGGCAAAAGATTAACCATTTAAAATACATGAGCATTCTAACTCAGTGGTTTGTAAAGAGCTTCAGTATATCTACTTGGAAAGTTTTCAGATGTAAATAACATAATCCCAACTCAGACTAAACCAATGCGAGGAATTATTAGCTCATATTGTTAAGCTAACTATAGATCGTTCCTTCTTCATAGAGAATTTGATCATTGTTCTGACTCTCTGCTCTCTTTTTAATCCTTTCAGCTCTATATCTGTTTTGGTTTTGTCTCCTTGCTGGACTTCATGGTTGCAAGATGATCTCCAGTTGCACAATTACATGCTGCAATACAGTTTCTTAGTGTCACTGTAGAGTGTGACTGTTTTATTTCCCTTTAAAACCACTAGTAGGAGATTCAGTGTTAAGTGCAGACTTTCTTACAAATGGTTAAAGTATCAACATGCAAAGTGTCAAATACACCTTGAAAAAAATTTATCTTCTAGGGCCAAACAAGGAAGTAAGTGGTGAAAATTTCTTTCACTTTTATAGCTGGAGAGCAGTAATGCTAGAGGAGTGAGAGAAATTCTCTAGGAATTCCTAGTATTTGAATGGCTAAACCACCACCCAAATACTGGTAAGGTATTCTTTTTAAAATATTTGTGGCTTGGCGTGGTGACTCACACTTGTAATCTCAGCACTTTGGGAGGCCGAGGCAGGTGGATCACAAGGTCAGTAGTTCAAGACCAGCCTGGCCAACATGGTGAAACCCCATCTCTACTAAAAATATAAAAATTAGCCAGGCACAGTGGAATGCGCCTGTAGTCCAAGCTACTTAGGAGGCTGAGGCAGGAGAATCGCTTGAACCTGGGGGCAGAGGTTGCAGCGAGCGAAAATCTGCCATGGCAGTGAGCCAAAATCGTGCCACTGCACTCCAGTCTAGGTGACAGAGTGAGACTCCATCTCTCTCTCTCTCTCTCTCTCTCTCTGTATATACACACACACACACACACACACACACACACACACACACATATATATATGTTTCATTTTTAGCAATTACTGCAGCTCACAAACTCCATTTTATTTTCAAATTATTATCCAAAGTATTCACAAAAACAAACAAACCATTCTTAATTAATTTAAGAGTCACTAAAGTTGTATTCTACCTGTCAGATACCTCTAAGATGTCACTTATTCCTTTTCCTTTCCTATCAGACTCCACTCGTGTCCTACCTGCTCCCAGCATTGCCATTTTGAATACTTTTCAAATCTTACTGCTCATAATAATAACATTTTCACCAACTTCCCATAGACACCTAAAGCTTTCAGTCTTCTAGGTGGTAAGGAATTTGCTGATTTGTATCTACAAGAGAAAATATATCTTTCTAACTGTACTGATTTAGGTTACTGGGTATCAAGTAAAAATTCCCATAACCAGTGTTTCACTGTCTTTCTCAAGGAGGTAATTTTACTTTGGTTTCTCTCTCATCTACCCATAGAAATTTAGATCTGTATCATATGTTCAGGCAGGGAAACTAATATAATCATAATCACTCTGTTCTTCTCCTTTCCACATTTGACTCCTTTTCACCGTAATACGTTTTTATCTAAAATTCAGAAGAATAAAACTTCAGTATAAAAGAGTAGTTAAACTAGGTGGAAGTATAAGACAATTCCTGCATTGATGCTGTTAAGCCCAAGCTCATCTTGACTAAGTTCTCCAAGTGTGCTGTATCCAGATCAGGAGCATCAATATCCCTTATGACTTGGTTAGAAATGTACATTTGCAATCCTCACCAAAGACCTATTGAATTAAAAACACTAGAGAAAACAAACAATTATTTGTATTTTAACTAGCTCTTCAAGAAGTTCTAATTTCAAAGTGTTAGAGTCATTGATACAAGAAAACATGCTCTATAAGTTAGTAACACACAGACAAATCCTTAACATAAAAGCATTTAAGTCATTTTTATTTTTATTATAATACTCATTGATATCCCCTGTCTCCTATGAGAACAGAAAAATAGATTTTAAGATTAATTTCCTGTCATTGTTTCAACTTCATACTTAATTAATATTGATTATATCCCCCTTATATCACCTGAGTCAGAGTTAGCATTTTCTTTTAATCAGTGGTAAGTTTGAGGAGGTTATTTATCTATTTTTTTAAGTTGATCACTTTTCTAAGTACATTCACAAATATACTAGCACATTAAGGCATAGAAATACATTGTAAATTAAAAAGTAAATATTTTTAAAGGGATAGCATTTAGGCTTATTGAAGAATTAATACACGATTGAAGGCATGCAAAAATTTAACTAAATGAGTTAGAGATTTCAATATCTTGATATAATGATGAGGTTTCTATTCAATTCTTTTGAAAAAGTCACATTTCAAAAAGTTAATTTAAAAAAAAAAAACCTTAAATTTGAACTCCTTTGAAACAGATTATCATACAGTGTGATGTGGACACATATTCTAAGTTTCTTTTCAGTGTGTTTCAAGGCTATTCTGTACCCCACATTTTAATTTTCTGCTTTTATGGATATTCTAAAATTTTGAGGCTACTTACTGCTTTTCAATAATGCCCAACAGAATTTACGTTAACCAGCCAGATAAAAGTCAAGCAAGTGTGAAGAGTACAAATTGTATTTCTTAATGGTGTGAGAAAATGTCTATAAAGCTATTTAAAATTGGCTAAATTATATGCCCAGATATTTGGGTCAGTTCTGCCATTTATAAGTGAGTAATTTGTGGGAAATTATTACTTGAAAAAAGAACGATTTTCTAAAAGTCTGCCTAAAGACCCTAACTAATATCTATCTGCTGAGGTCTGTGAATTACAGGAAGAAATACTTATGCTATTCTTTTAAAATATTTCAACATTGTATGTGTATAATAGAAATAATACTAAGGAGACATATGTCTCTCTTTTCTTTCTAGATCTTAAATATTATTTGATTATATTAAAACCTGCATTATGAAACAAAATATTCATTTTGTAACTGTATACCCAAAGTATATTTGTGAATTTCTCAAATATCTATTTTAATATTTGATATTAAATATTAATACCACAACAGTTAACCCAAAACATGCAAAAAAATCTACTTTAACTTAAAATAGAATATTACATACCATTAAGTAAATGTCAAGGTTAAAACCAGAACATCATTATATTTTTATTCACATGATTTAAAAATCTATGTATCTTGTATTAAAAATAAACAGAAAATTAATTATACCTGCAATGGTACTCTTTCTCACATTTCTTACATATAGTGGTATTCTTCAGAGGGAATGACTCATACGATGTTTGAATGCTCTTACAAAGCATGTCTGTAAATATTGGTGAACAGTTGCACATAACATCCTAGAAAAGATTTAAAAAATATTTTTACAAAGGACTTTGGATATTTCAAAGGCAGTGAACGGGTTCTTACCTAGAGAGGGGTGAAAATTATTTTCATGAACTTGGAGTAGAAATTCTCTGTCAGCACTTTGGCAGATTCTATTTTCCAGAATGTCACAACACCGCCTCTATCACACACGCTCTTCCTGCTATGTGAAGTTAAAGCTCCTCCATTAAGAATTAGGGACTACATTCCCTTCCTCTTGAATATAAGCAAGATTGTGACCAAAGAGACAATGATGCTTCAAAAGCCCATAAAGATTCTACCTAATTATCTTAGGCTGCTTGCTCTTTGAAGCCAGCCACTACGCTCTCAGGAAGTGCAGGCCACATGGAGAAATCATGTTCAGGATTGTAGCAGATAGGACCAGTTGAGGGCCCAGCTAACAGGCAACATTAAGATGAAGTCCAGCTCTAGACACTTTCTGATAGCAACCTCAGAGGGACTCTAAACAGTGTCCTAGCTGAGACAAGTCAGCTCACAGAACCAGAAGAGATAATAAGAAAATAATTATTTTAAGCTGCCAATTTCCAGGTGCTTAAGCATAGAAAATAGACCATAGGAACATGAAATAAGTCCATGCATCTATGGGCAGCTGAAAACAAAACGAAATTAAATTTGATGGGCAAACTAATTTCACCTGCATTTGAAATACAGTTTAGTCATCATATTTCTTTCTCTTTTTGTCCTCCTTTCTTCCTCTCTTTTTTCTTTATTATCATTATTATCACCATCGTTATCATTATCATGATTTTCATTATCATATTTATCTGAACAAGATTTATTAAGTGATTCCAAGGTGAATTCCAAGGTGAATCACTTAATACTCAAATATACTTAAAATTGATAATTTTGTTTTTTCTTTCCTCATGGAATCCAATCAAATTTATTTAATTTAACACAAAACTCATGTTGAAAGAAATATATAGCTTGCCCAAGGTTATACATAGTAGTGGAACAAATGATAAAATATACCACCTTCTAACTCATGTATCTACAAAATCATTCTTCCAAATATAATAATAAAAGAGAAATGAGCAAAATAGAATTAAAGTACTTCTATGAGTTAATAGTTAAGCACACATCCATTAAACGTTGCTTCTTATATTAAGATTCATTTAACTAGTAAAGTTATAGAATGTGTTTAATTGTTCATTATTGTCAAGTTTACATCCAAAATATTTTAAATGATAATATTAATAGTTCTTGATAGATTATTGTATAGTTTTCTCTTTATATAACAAATTTTTTATTTATATAGCAAATTATTGCAAACTTAGTAGCTTATAGGAACGAAAATTCATTATCTTAGAGTTCCTGAGGTCATAAGTCTGAAAAATTTCAGAAGGCTAAAACTAAGATGTCTGCTGTGTCCCTTCTGTAGGCTCTATTCTTCTAGAGGCTGCATTCATTTTTTTCATTTATGGCTCCTTCCTCCATCTTTAAAACCAGCCTCATAGCATCATCAAATCCCTCTCTAACTCTGATCCTTCCATCTCTCTGTTCCTTTTTAAAGAACTCTTGTGATTACACTGTATTCACCCAAATAATCAAGGATAACATCAACTGATTAGCAGCCTTTATTTCATTAGCAATCTTAATTTCCTCCTGCGAGGTAACATAACATAGGCACATATTCTCAGGATTAAGGCATGGACATATTAATTTATTTTATTTTTATTTAACTTTTGGTGGAGGATGAGGGGCATAGCCTGCCTACTACAATAATAGTTTTCTGATTTTTAGATGAAACATGTATTATTCCTCTTTGCCCTTGTATACCCCAATATTAAGATCTAATGTATTGTACATTGGTAACAAATCTTTGAATTTGTTACCATTTTAGAATTGTAGAAGAAATTTCAGGTAGAGTAAAAAATGGTATTCTATAAGCTTTTATAGTATATTATGTTCTATATAATTTAATTAATTCTTCTCAACAAAAGTTCAGCAACTTTTTAAATAAAATGAACAGTTCTCCAGGGAAAAATTTCAGCATGTAAGTAACAAAAAATTTAGGAAGTTGGAAAAATAAACTCTTAAAGTTCTTTAAAGAGTTAATAACTAATGTGAATCTAAAATGAAAAGATAGTAATCCATCAAAACAGCTAACAAATTATTTCCTACTCTTATTTATTTAAATGTTAAGTGGAAAAGTTAAACAATATCAAATAACTAAAAGATAAAAAAATAAAGCAATAAATAAAAGTGAGAGTACAAATATATATTATTTTAAAAGGAAGAATAATGATGGAAGAGCAAATTTTTTTACATAAATAGGAAAAATGAAAATAAGTAGATATTTCTTATTTTTTTTCTGAGTTTAAAAATTAAACTACATTAATAAGAACTTTGATTATGTATTCTGTTTACAATAGCAAAGACTTGGAACCAACCCACATGCCCATCAACAACAGACTGGTTAAAGAAAATGTGGCACATATACACCATGGAATACTATATAGACATAAAAAAAAAGAATGAGATCATGTCCTTTGCAGGGACATGGATGAAGCTGGAAACCATCATTCTCAGCAAACTGACACAAGAACAGAAAACCAAACACCGCATGTTCTCACGCATAAGTGAGTGTTGAACACTGAGATCATATGCACACAGGGAGGGGAACATCACACATTGGGATCTGTTGGGAGTAAGGGGCTAGGGGAAGGATAGCAGAGGGTGGGGAAATTAGGGGGAATAACAGGAGAAATACCTAATGCAGGTGACAGGGACATGGAGACAGGAAACCATCTTGGCATGTGTATATCTATGTTACAGTCCTGCAAGATCTGCACATGTACCTCAGAACTTAAAGTATAATAAAAAAATTAAACTATCTTAATAAGAACTTTGATTATTTATTCTTTTCAAATTGCTTGGTAATAGTAAAAAAAACAAACTGAAAACTACTCACTTGTATGTTAGATTGAAACTTACATTTGATATTTTGATGCAGTCAGTGCCATTCTGACATGGTATTAATGAACATTCATTGACATCAGTTTCACCATTTTGACTGAGAGATCCTTTTGGGCATTCACAGGTGTAAGTAGAACTGTTATTTGGGCAAATTCCTCTTTTCCAACAAAGCAGAGTAACACAAGGTTTTGTTGACACCTCACAAAATGAACCTTAAAAAAAATCATACACAAGAAAGAAAAAAAAAGAAAAGGAAGGAAAGACAAAATGAACATACTTATGTAGCAAAACTCATTCCAGAAAATTTCTCTAGAGTTTATGAAATTTTTTCTTTAACAAATTTATTGCAGTGTAAGTTATATATTATAAAATTCATTCACTACAATTCTACAATTCAGTAACTTTTGCAAATGTAGAGAGCTACTCAAGCATCATCACAATCCAGTTTTAACACAATTCCATTACCCAAAGAATGAGCTCTTTTGTAGTCAATCTTTGTTCCTGAGTCCAGTTCCAGGCGTTTCATTAGCAAGGTATCATGGAGTATGCAGTCTTTTGTGATTGGCTTCTTTTGCATAGCAACGTTTTTAAAGAATTTTCATGTTGCACCATGTATCAGTACTTGGTAAAGAGTAATTCACAACATATATAACACTTTGTTAATGCATTCATACTTTGGTGGACATCTGTTTTCACTTTTTGGTTCCCATGAATTATGAATTCATATATAATTATTTGAGAGGATATACATTTTTATATTTCTTGAACAGATTCCCAGGAGTAGAATTGCTGGGTTTTATGGAAAAATCATGTTTAACATTTTAAGAAACTGCTAAACTGTTTTCCAAAGTAGCTGTGCAATGTTAACATTCCCACCAGCAATGTGTCAGATTTCTGTTTCTCCACATTCTTGCCAACATTTGATATGGCCTGTCTTCTTTATAAGACTCATTCTAGTGAATGTATAAATGGTATCTCACTGTGGCTTCAATTTCCATTCCCTAATGACTAATTATTTTGAGCACCTTCTTATATATGTATTAACCATTTATGTATCTTCTCAAATGAAATGTCTATTTAAATATATTAACTATTTTCAAATTGTGTTATTAGCTTTCTCATGATTGAGAGCATTCTTTTAGTGGGTTATTTGTATATAATGAATAAAAGTCCTTTATATGTGACTTGAAAATATTTTCTCCTTGCCTAGCCTTCCCATTTTCTCACTTGTTGACATTTGGATAGCAAAAGTTTTTATTTCATAAAGTCCAATTTATCAATTTTTCCTTTATTTGTCCATTTTGTCATTTTTATATCATATCTTTTGGCGTCATATAATTGGTGTCTAATAATTCTTTGCCTAACCCAAGATCATGAAGACATTTTACTATATTTTATTAGATGTTGTTTTATAATTTTAGCTCTTACATTTAGATTCCTAATTCATTTGAGTTTTTTTAATATGGTGTAGGATAATGATTTAACTTATATGTTTCACGTATACATATACAAATGTTATACACTTTTTTAAGACTCTTTCCTCGTTTAATTTTGTAATGACTGTTAAACTGACCTATGATAAATGTGAAAGTTGATTTCTGGGTATCAATTATTTTTTCCTGATTTATGTGCATTTTTATGTGCAATAACCCACTGACCAGACAAACACATAATGCATATAGCTAAATGGTAGGTTTTGAAATTGGGTAGTCATTCAACCTTTCCTTTTTTTTCTAAAAATCATTTTGGCTACTCTATGGATTCTTTTTGTAGTTTCACATAAATTTTTCTATGAGGTCATCAATTTCTACACAAAAGCCTGCTGGAATATTATTAGGAATTTCGTTAAATCAATAGATAAAATTGAGAAGAAATTTCCATCCTAACAAGATTGAATTCCAATCAATGAATATTCAATAGATCTCCATTTCTTTGGCTATTCTTGCATTTCTCTGAGCATTCTTGTGTAGCTTTAAGTTAAAGTTTTGCATTTATTTGTTAAATTAATATCTAAGCATTTTGTTGGTCTTGTAACTAGAATTGCTGTCTTAAATTTATTTTTGAAATATTGTTTTTAATATATAGAAATGCAAATGACTTGCATAAATTAGCTTGTAATCTGAAAACTTTATAAAATCAGTGACTAGTGCTAGTAGTTATTTTGAGGATTCCTTAGGGTTTTTTACATATTTGATCATGTCATTTGTGAATAAAGACAGTTTTACTGCTTTCCTTTCAACCAATATGTCCTTATGCATGTCTGTGTGTGTGTGTGTGTGTGTGTGTGTGTGTGTGTGTGTGTGTGTGTATGTGTGTGCGTTTAGCAAATAGTCTGGAACCACCTATGTTTCAATGTTAAATAGAAATGGTGAAAATAGATATCACTGTCTTGTTTCCAATTCTTCAGGGAAAAGCTTTAATATGATGTTCCCTGGACATTTCTCATAGATGCTTTTTATCAGGCTAAGGGATTGTTTATCTATTTCTAATTTGTTGAGAGTTTTTATAATGAATTGGTGTTAGATTTTGTGATATGCTTTTCCTGCAACTATTGAGATGATTACGTAGGCTTTGTCCTTTGCTATATTAAAATGGTATATTAATTGATTTTCAGATATTAAACTTATTTTGAATTCCTGGGAAAAACTGTACTTTATCAGAATAGATAAAATATTTTTATGTGTTATTAGATTCAATTTGTTTATATTTTGGTGGAGATTTTTATCTTTATTCACATGTGATATTCATATTTAGTTTTCTTATGGCAGCTTTGCCTTTGGTTTTGATATGAAGGTAATAATACTGGCCTGATAACATGACTTCAGAAGTGTTCCTTTCTCTTCTTTTTTTCTTTTCACTTTTTAAAAGAGATTAGTGCCAATTGGTGAAGATTGGTACTAATCTCTTAAGTATTTGGCAGATCTATATGGACTTTGTATTTCTTCTTGAGGCACTGTTGGTAATTTATATATATTTAGAAATTTATTTCATCTAAGTGGTCACATTTGTTGGCCTAATTTTGTTCACAATATCTCTTAATAATCTTTTAAATTTTGAGTGGTCATTAATGAGTCCCCACTTTCAATGCTGGTTTTATTTACTTGTGTCTTTCCTTGTATTTTTCCCTTGTTCATTCTAACTAAAGATTTGTCCATTTTGTTTTTCTCAAAAATCAATTTTTGTTTCATTGATTTTCTCTAAGAAGTTTTAATGATTTCTGTGCAAACTGTTCTCTTTTGTTTGTATGCTTTGCATTTAATGTGTTTTTTTTCCCCATTTGTTTAAGGTTGAAGCTAAAAAAATTGATTTGAGAGTTCTTTTTCTGGTGTAGAAACTTAGAACCATAAACTCCCCTCTAAGCACTGTTTTAGCTACATTTCATAATTTTTCATATGGTCCCATAGTAATTTTTTCTTCTTTACTCTCAGGTTATTTCAGAAATTTGTTGTTTATAATAATTTCCAGATATATGAAGATTTCCAGAAACAATTCTGTTGTTGATTTATAATTTAGTTTTGTAAGGGTTGAGGAACATATATGATGATTTGTATTCCTTTATATTTATTAAGATGAATTTTCTTGCCATGTCTACTTGTTGATACACTGTCAACAGCAGAGTTGTACAGTGAGGTTTGGCACTTGAAGAAATGTGAAAGCAAGTGCCTCCTTGAACTTTACTTCCTAGGCAAGTAAATTATTTTTAATTTACTCCCCCTAGTCTCTACTCTACTAAGATTATGTGAATAGAGTTAACAAACTAGGAATATTAAGGCTCAAGCCGGAGGGAACCACTGCAGCTTTTACAGAATCGGGATCAGCAGATGTTTCACTTCACAGTTAAAAAACACTTGCCAATCTGTTCAGCATGCTGTCTTTACGCACATCATAGCGGCATTAAAACGTAACTGCAGTAGTAGGCTGACAGGTCTTGCCATTCCTGTGAATTCTTAGATTTTGATAGCACAATTTACTCTTTTATTCCTCTTACCTTGAGAAAGGCTTTGGACAATTGAAAAATCTGTTAGAAAAAACTGAAAAGGGAGCTCTCCGACTCCCAACTAAAAATGATATACTTGGACTTCAAAAATTAAGGTATTTATATTTGAAGTTTATAAACATTTTCATCCAATCTCTATATAGTACAAGGCTTATTAGTAAACAACATATTTATTGGAAAAATGTTTTATATAAAACTCATTTATTACTATGTGAACAGAAGCATCAAGAAATACTTATCTGCAAGATACTACAGATTAGTATCTTTACTAATCTGTAAACATTGCTTAGATAACATAATATTAATTTATTTACATTTTGGATTGTGTGTCAGTTTCTAAAACAGAAAGGCATAAAGGCAATATAAAATGTTCAGCGACCACACCATTGACACTATTATTTGAAAACAACTCAACCTTTAATTTGTGGATATTTATTAATATATAAGTATTTATTTTGATCAAAGAGTAAATATGTATTTCTCCATGTTATGATACATTAACATAAAGCTTTCCCTTAAAATAATCAAATATTGATATTTAATCAGATATTTAATGGTACTTAGACATAAATATTACTTAAAATTATAGTAAAAATTGTTTGAATGATACTACCTTATACGTATGCAATTCTTGGCATTTCTGTAGTACTTATATCCATAAAGATTTGAAAAAATTCTTGAAAAAAATCCGAAATTTATAAAGATCTATTATTACTCAGTTTTGTTTTAGTTGAATGGTACATATTTATTGAGTATAATCTGATATTTCAAAACATATCCATATTATACAATGATCTAACTGGGGTAGCCAGTATATCTACAACCTCACGCTTTTATTATTTCTTTGTGGCAAGAACATTTGAAATCATCTCTTCTTGCCATTTTGTAATATATAGCACCTTACTTGTTAAGCATAGTCACTCTATTATGCAATAATGCAGCAAAACATCTTCTTCTTATTTCATTGTAACTTTGTACCTGTTGACCATCTTCTACCCATTTTTCTCTTCCCTCCCCTCCCCAATCTCTAGTAACCACTGTTCTACTATCTACTTCTATGATATTAACCTTTTTAAAAATTTCACTTATGAGTGAGATCATGCAGTATTTGTGCTCTGTGTCTGACCTGTTTCAATTAACATAATGCACATCTCCAAAAGGAATTGAAGTCAGTATACCAAAGAGATATTTGTACACCCTGTTTATTTCAGCATGATTTACAATAGGCAAAAAGTGGAATCAACCTAAGTGTTCAACAATGGATGAATGGATAAAGAAAATGTAAAATACATACACAATAGTTTACTGTTCAGCCATATGAAAGAATGAAATCCTGCTATTTGTGACAAGGATGTACATGGAGGTTATGACATTCAGTAAAATAAATGAGTTTTATATTTTAAATTTTTTTAAAGGAAACTAATTTTTCTAGAGGTTAAGCAATTTGCCACATGTCACACATCTTGTTAATTAATGGAAGGTTGACAATAAAGAATGTACATAGCACCTAATCCCGTAATAATTCCATGGTCTTTTCACAGCAACACATGCCCAGATTAATTCTGTACAAAAAAACTAGAAGACTCAAATACCATTTGATTGTTGTAAGACAATCAAATGGTCTTTGATTTGAAGACCAAATATTGAAGACCAATATTTCTATTTTCAGATAAAACATGTTGTTCAACATCATATGTTGAATATAAAAATATACAAAAACAAGTACAATTTATTTGGCTTCTTCTACAAACAAAATTCCCCCAATGTATACATATATCATGTGTATATATTTGTCATGGCAGTTTCCAGAGTAATCTACTGAGTAAAATAGTAAACAGTGAAATGTGTGATTTTTCACATTTTATTTTGAATTAGTAATAGAATTATAGAAAATTGCAAAGATAATACCAGGAAATTCTGGGTATGTTTACATCTTGCATAACTATAACACTATATCAAACTAGAAAATTGGCATTAGCATAATGTTTCAGTATAATTCTATGTCATTTCATCACATGCATAGATTCAGGTAATCACCACTATAAAAATATGAACCATTCCATGATTACAAAGATCTCTCTGATGCTACTCCATTATAGTCTTACTTCTCTGCCCTCTGTCATTTCCTAATCACTGACAACCATCAATTTTCTCCACCTCTATAGTTTAACTCTTTTGAGAATGTCCTTTGAATGAAACTATACAATATGTAACTTGTTGAAATTGCCTTTTTTCCCCTCTTACTACAATGCCCTTGAGATACATTAAAGCTCTTGTGTGCACCAGTGGGTCCTTTTTTTTTCGATGATTGGTGAATAGTAGTTTCTGATGTGAATGTACCACAGTTTGTTTAACCATATACTTATTGTAGGATACTTTTATTGTTTCCAGTTTTTCACTATTAGGAATTGTTATGGACTGAATGTTTGTATCCTCCTCATATTATATTGAAACCTAAGTTTTGAAATAATAGATTTGGAGTGGGAATTTTGGGACATAATTAGATTATGACAGTGGAACTCTCATGTATAGGATTAGTACCCTTAGAGGAATCAGATAGCTTGTTCTCCCTCTCTTAGCTCTTTACCATGTGAAGATACAACAAAAAGCTATTTACAAACCAGGAAGTAGCCTTTACCAGGAAACAGATCTTCTGGAACCTTGATCTCTATTGCCCAGTCTCCAGGACTGTGAGAAATAAATGTTTAAGCCATTTAATTTGTGTTAATTTGTTATAGTAGCCTAAAATGACTAAGACACAAATAAAGCTACCAGGAATATTAATATAGAAGCTTTAGTGTAAAAGTAAATTTTTATCCTACTAGGATTTTCTGGGTCATATGGTTAGGGCATGTATACTTTTTAAAGAAACTGTCAAATTGTTTTCCAGAGTGGCTGCACTAGTTTACATTTTCCACAGCAATGTATAAGAGATTTAGTTACTCCTCATACACATCAGAATTTGGTGTTATCATTAGTTTTTTATTTTAGCTATTTTAATAGGTGGGTAGCAACATATTACTGTAGCCTCAATTTGCATTTATCTCATGGTCAGTGATACTGAACATTTTTTCATGTACTTATTTGCTATCCTTATAGCTTCTTCAATAAATTGTCTCCTTGTATTTTTTGCCTATTACTTATCCAAAGATTTTGAGATGCCTTTCTGTCATCTACATATGACTCGTCACACATGTAGTTTGCAAGTCTGTAATTTGTCTTTTAATCTTCTTAACATAGTATTCCTAGAAAAATATTTTATTTTTATGAACTCTGATTTATTTCTTTCATTCCTTTTATTAATTGTGCTTAGTGCCATATCTAAGAGCTCTTGCAGTGATCCATTCTCATGTTTGACCCTAAGATTTCAAAATGGGGAGAAATGCTTTTTCTGAGGTGAAAGCATTTTTTGTGCACATTTTAAACTGTGATTTCCTGTGCCTTGGCTTTTTAATTTGCTTGATCCCATCACTTCTCAATTTCCCCAGAATTACTGAATAAAAAGTTTGATAATGGTCTCCATGTTATGCTCAATCATATTTGTTTATTTGAATGGGATATTTAATAAAAAGAAAATAATCATATATTCTTAGACACCAAATTAATTAAGATATCAGATTTATTCAAAATATTCTTCATCACATCTATGAAGCAATTAAAGTAATATTTTAATTAATTTAGAATAATGTATCTATTGAATTATGTGTCAAGAAATGCTCTACAAACTTGATTATAGCAATATACAAAATAGATTTTAACCTCATGAAGTCATGATTTTACAAGGAAATAGAACACATTTAAAATGCATATAATTATATAAGCATATAGTATATTTACTGGTAGTAAATGTCATGAAGATAAATAAACCAGTAAAAGGATATCTAAGAAAAAGGGTTCTGTAAAGAAGGGGCACATTTTGGAGCATGGTCAAAGAAGACCTCAAGGTTGGAAGGAATACCTGAGATTTATAGAAATAAAGAAATGAGTCCTGTGGATACCTTGGTTAAGAATAATTTGAACACCAGCTTCCCTTATCTTGCTGTATTTGCATTTTTCAGCTCAGATAACGTTCTATAACAATATATTATATGAGGATTTATGTCTATAATTTGTTGCCTTCATTCAAATATAAGCTGTACCTTGGCAGGTAATTCTGTTTGTTGTGTCGGCTGATTTATCACAAGCAAATAAAATGCTGCTACCTCACAATAGATTCTCAATAAATACTTGTTGAACAAACAAGTAAACGAATAAACAAAGAGCATATCAACAGAGAAAATAGCAAATGTAAAGACTTGGAGTTGAGTCCATGCTTGGGTATTCAAGAAGCAGAACAAAAGCTAAGGGACTGAGTCAACAGGTGGATGGGTATGGAGATGAGCTCAGAGGAGGATGTAATAATCTATTTCAGGAAATCTGGCATTTACTGCTTTTAGATTCTATGGAAAGATTGTGGAGCATTTTGTTCTAAATAGTGGCATGGTTTTACATTTTCAAAATATTACTTTACAAGTAGCCTGTAAATGTCCAAGACGAAAAGCAGAGACACAAGATTTTAGACTACTGCAGTATTTAAGTAACGGAATTATGGAGACTGGATTAGGATCCTAGTGAAGGAGACAGTGAGAAAATCTCAGGCTCTAAATATATTTTGAAAGTAAAGTTGGCTAGATTTGCTGATGGATTTAAAAGTGAAGGAAAGGGTAAAGGAAGACTTAATCTTTGTGTGTGTGTGTGTGTGTGTGTGTGTGTGTGTGTGTGTGTGTGTTTCCACTTAATGTAAGTAATCACAAAGAAAGGATTAGTCTTTTCTAAGATAGGAAATAGAATTTGAGTGAGGAAATCAGAATCACTTTTAGATACATTGATTTCAAGACACTTATTACACATCCAAGTGAGGTTGGATTTTAGGCAGTTAATTACAGTGATCTGCAGTTTTAGGGGTGAGGTCTGAACTGAAGACATAAATTTGAGATTTGCTTGTACCTGGATAGTATTTAAAGCCAAGAGAGCAGGTTTGATCCTCCAGGGAAAAAATCAAAAGAGAGGTGACAGCTTTGATATTTAAGTCTCATGTGCATTTCAATGTATAGAAAATATAAAGATGGGAAGGTACCTAAAAAGTTAGTAAGAAAGAACAACCAATAAAGGGGAGATGTAGGAGAAGCAAGAGTGTGATGTTTCAAAAATACAAAATATGTCAAACACCGCTAATGGCTTATAAAAGATGAAGAATTAGACTGAATGAGTTAAAGATTAAATTTAGCTATGCGGATTTAATAAACATCAGTAGAACTGTTTCTATGGTATAGTGGAAGACGAAATGAGAATACTGCAAATGGAAAGAGGCAATATAGTATTCCCTGCTGTTCCAAGGATGGTCTATAAACAATAGAATCAAGATTTCACCTGGTATCTCATTAGAAATGCACTCCAGACCCACTGAAGAATAATCTGATTTAACCAAGATTTCCAGATGATTCATATATAAATAACAATTTGTGAAGCATTGGTCTAGCTATCTCTTTTGAGTTTTATGAAGTATAGTGGTATGAAGCAGCAACTAAGGAAGCCTTACAGGTTGTCAGATCATGTTTGTGAACAGACGGGATGATTGACGAGACAAAGAAAATCGATAATGAAGGCAAGAAAGGGGACCTGTTCTAGAATAATGTCTATAAGTAGGGTAGAATGACACATGGAATCCGGCCAACAGGTAGGGGGATTAACATCAGGTAAGAGATATGAATATAACAGGAGAAAAGACAAAAACAGATGGGCAAAGAATCAAGTTAACTGGTGGCATCTAGGCAGAGCCTGGAGACCTCATCTTCTGGTTGTTTCTGCTGTTTACTAAAATGTGAGACAAGACAAAAACGAAGTATAATGAAAGGGGTGAAAGTTTGAGTAAGGAAAAGATGTAAGAAATGGTTGCCTAGAATACCGAGAGAAAAAATGTACATATTAGAAAAACCTTCCAAAATTTATGGGCAGTGTTTATGAACTCCTTGAATTTAGTGAATATGTGAGACCAGGTAGCATGGTTCCATGTATGTTTTACTGCAAACAAGTTAATAAATAAACATAAATTTAACAGGTTTGTAATTTTGCAGGGGGTTACAACACAATCACAGAGGAGCAAGAAATTAAGAATGTGAAAAACTGGTAGTAATGACAGACCATAAAATTTAATTGCACAAGAAGGGAAAGGCATCACAAGGACTTAGGAAAAATATTGAAAGTATGGCAAAGGCTCAATAAACCTTGTTGTTCAAGGGAATGAAAAACAATAGAATTAGGAATCCTAGAAAGAATAAATTTGAAAAATGAGAAAGGGCTATATTCTTGGAGTAGAATGCTTAAAAGTTTATCTAAATTCAAAAACTATAAACTGTGGGTTTGCTATAACAGTGCAGTACCTTTTTCATAATAATAGTAAGTGCGGCACACATAAATAAGGAGCCGTTTATTAAAAGATGTTCATGATAAAGAAACAATTTTCTAAGTGTAAGTTATTTTTATATCAAAAAATTCTCTCTCACTCTCTCACACACACACGTGTACACATATACATACATAACCCAAATAATTTGAAGTAAGATTTTTAAGCAGCAATCCTATTATCTAAGTAATTTTTATTTTAGTAGAAATCACAAAGGGGCTTCTATAAAACAAACTAGCTCTGCTATCCTAACGAGGTACATGTATCTGTAAAGAAATCACAATGAATAAAAAATTATTTTAGACTGTTACATTTTATCACAATTTCAGTAAATTCTTTTGGTCAGTCCTCTAATGAAGTGTCAAACATTTCTGAAGCAATTCTGTGTAAAATAATGCACTGCAGTTAGTTATTTCATTCACTCGAGTTCGTTTTAATCTACTTTCTTCTAAGAATGAAGCTGTTATACTCAAAGGATAGGCAACAAAACGACATCGCCAAGTAGGATGATAATTTGCCTTTCATTCCTACGGGGAGAGAAAGAAATGGTCGCTAGGAGGTCTGTTCAAGGACTTGAAAAGTGTCAGAAACAGAAAATACAAGAAAACTGAAGAAAGACAGCTAACTTGTTTACCCATGTTTGATTACATTTTTAAGAGTTTGCCAAGACAAACAATCGCTCCAAAATAAGAAAGAACATTTGATGGAAATACTCAGTTAGTATCCATCTGTGGTAAAAGTAACTATGTAAAAAGTTGCTATTTTAGCATTTCAGATAAACAAAAATTCTATTTTTAAGTTTTTATTGTAAACATACCTTAACAAATACCATTTAAGTAGTTATTCTCTTGCTAGTAATTCAGTTTTGGCCATGCATGATATGAAGTTTCAGCAGTTAAAAAAACTAACTTTGCTAAGTTTCTAATGTGTGGCTTTCCCCACTCGGCTCTTCCACTTCAATTACCAGGATTATATTCTTGTAATCCTGGTAATTTATTGTACACAATTTACTGTCAGGAAATGAAAACCCAATATATTCCTCTATTGTATGGATCACCAATTAATTTTCTCTAAAGATGCAGATGGTAATTATTTTGGGCTTTGTAGGCCATCCAGTCTCTTGAATTATTCAACTCTACTACTATAGCATGAAAGTATAGATTACACGTAAATGCATAAGAATAATTGTTACATTGCTTTTCATCTCTTTACTTAACCATAGAGTGTTTTAAGCCCTCTATTTGTAATAATGCAGCAATTTTTATAAAGTAGATATTATTATTATGCCTATTAAAGGTGAGGTAACTGAGGCATAAGAAGGATAGTCTAGAAATATTCCATTTCTACATTATGCATCAGAAATTTTGAGGAATGGTTGCAAGAAGCCCAAAAGGCAATATTGGATTCAAGAAAATTCCTAAAAACATGTAAATCATACACAGAACACTGCCAACCAAAAGCACATGGGGAACAAATATATATGGCCTTCTAAAATAAATCCATTCACATCTCTTAATTTGAAGAAGCAGGAGACTGAAATAAAGAGGGCTCCCAGAAGTACTGAGTTATAATATGAGAATGGTGTGGTGGAATTCAAATCAGACTTTGAGATATAAGTTTTGGATAATATGCATATGTTACACATTCCAGGGTGCCATTTTAGGTTAGGCTACATGAGACTATGTTGTCCATATCAGCCTAAGTTCCTATTTAATAAATTCAAATATCCCTAGCAGGGAAACTACATGTCCAATTAGAAAAGTAATTTTGAGTACCAAAAACAAAATGATGTAAACAAAAAGTATGCAGAGAAGACTCGTCAAATGGTATTTCCGGTTCTAGATCCTTGAGGGATAGCCATACTGTCTTCCACAATGGTTGAACTAATTTACATTCCCACCAACAGTGTAAAAGCATTCCTATTATTCTCTAGAGATATAGGCACACGTATGTTTATTTCAGCTCTATTTACAATAGCAAAGACATGGAACCAATCCAAATGCCCATCAGTGATAGACTGGATAAAGCAAATTTGGTACATATATAACATAGAATACTGTGGAGCCATAAAAAAATGAGATCATGTCCTTTGCAGGGACATGGATGAAGCTGGAAGCCATCATCCTCAGCAAACTAACACAGGAACAGAAAACCAAACACTACATGTTCTCACTCATAAGTTGGAGTTGAACATTGAGCACACATGGACACGAGAGGGGAACAACATGCACCAGGGCCTGCTGGGGAGTGGGGGTCAGGGGAGGGAACTCAGAGGATGGGTCAATAGGTGCAGTAAACCACCCTGGCACATGTACACTTAGGTAACAAACCTGCAAGTTCCGCAAATGTATTCCATCTTTTTAGAAGAAATTAAAAAAAGAAAAAGAAGATCTGTTATTAATACTAAAAGCGAGGCCTCAAGCTCACAATTAGTGAACTCCAATTAGGTTGGACAGTGAAACTTATCTACATCTAATTTTATTTTCATGTTTCATCAAAGCCTTAAAGCTTTGATCAGGGGCTTGCCTAATCTCTGGCTGAAAGCACCTCAATAACCAATAACAGGCAAATTTAGTCATTGCTCTGTGAGAATGAGGGAAAAAAAAGAAAATAAACCACACATATGAAGAGTAAATATTCAAAAGAAAAGTTAAAAAATAAGACAGTCATTTTTTTTTTCTGGACTAGAGCTACTGCTGAAAGGTGAATAAAATATAAATTTATAACTTATGGATGTATAAACCCAAACATGCAGCTTTAAAAACAAAACAATCAGTCCTTCAGTAGTTCTTATTTAAAAAGTGAGAGAACATATCTACCAATCATTAAGAATATTAAAATAGAAATTTTATAATTTGATTATTTAAAAGATTGAAAATATAAGGGAATAATTAACAATTCTGTGTAGTAATATCAAAATCTAAACATGTACAAAAATTCACACAAATAAACTTATAATGGATGAATATCCCAATAACATAAAATAAAATTTATCAAAAAAAAATCAAAGAATTAACCTCCAGAAACATGTTATGTCTAAATTTTGATTCTTTAGAACCTGTGAAATGTGTACAATTCTATTCATTATGTTCTAGAACAGCTCCATTCAAGAGAAATGTGATATTTCACATGCAATTTTAAACTTTCTAGTCATCACATTTTAAAAATAAAACAAGTAATATCGATTTTTAATAACATTTAATGTACCTCACTATATCCAAAATAAAATTCTTGTAACACATTATCAATATAAAGCATTATTAACATTATATTTTAAATTTTATGTAGGCTAAGCTTTTGAAAACCAAAGTGGTAAAGTGTGTACAGGCATATCTTGGAGCTGTTGCAGGTAGGGTTTCAGATAACTACAACAAAGTGAGTATCACTCTGAAGCAAGTCACACAAATGTTATGGCTTCCCAATGCAATGGAAGTTATGTTTACATTATACTATAATCTATTAAGTGTACAATAACTTTATATCTGAGGAAAACAATGTACATGCCTTAATTTGCAAATAAGTTATTGCCAGAAAATGCTAACATTCATGAATCTATCTCTGCTAGCTTCCGACTTTTTTTCTATACGTCCTTACATCTCTCAGCCTTAGTAGATTGAAGAGAGCTCGAGTCTTGCTCTGGATTAGGTTTTGGCTTGAGGAAATGTTGTGGTTGGTTTGATCTTCTATTCAGACCACTAAAACTTTCTTCATATCAACAATAAGGCTATTTAGCTTTCTTAACATTCATGTATTTACTATAGTAGGCGCTCTTAATTTCCTTCAAGAATTGTTCCTTTGCATTCAAAACTTGGCAAACTGTCTGGAGCATGAGGCCTAGTTTCCGGGCTATCTGAGCTTTCCACATGACTTCCTCACTACCTCTATTTCTAGATTCTCTTTTATATTGATAGATGTATGACTTTCCCTTTCACTGAAACACTTACAGGCCATTTTAGTGCTATTAATTGGTCTAATTTCACTACTGTTGTGTTTCAGGGAATATAGATACACGAGAAGAGTGGGAGAGAAAGCAGAATGGTCCGTTGGAAGCAATCAGCACACAGGACATTGATCTATTAAGTTTGCCATATTATATGGATGCAGTTGGTGGTGTTCCACAATGATTACAATAGCAACATCAAAGATCAGTGGTCATGGAGCCCGATGTAGATATAATAATGACAAAGTTAAAATATGGTGAGAATTACCAAAATGTGACAGAAACACAAAGTGAGCGCATGGCATTAGAAAAAGTGGGGCTAATAGATTGCCTGACTCAGGGTTGACACAATCTTTCAATTTGTAGAAATTGAAATATCTGTGAATCACATTACAGCAAGGCACAAGAAAACAATGTATGTCTGTGTTTTGTGCTTATAGCATACTTAACTTTGAAACAGCTAAATTTCAAGTGCTCAGTAGTCACATGGCTTGTGGTTCCATACTGAGTAGCACATTTTTAGAGCACGGAAAATAAATAAAGCTTCCAGTCTAATCTCAGGAAGTCATTGTAACTTGATACAAATATCTTATAATGTACATTATTTAATTCTAATCTCACGACTGACTAAAGATGGAATAATCTTAAATGAAATATTAGCAATTACATTTTATTAGTATTGGTGTGTAGCAATCAATACAATCAACTGGATCCATTTTAAGACTGAAAATTTTAGAAAATCTGTGAATAAGTCATATTCATACTCAATAGGAAAGAAATTTAATAAGAAAAATAGACCATTTGCATGTAAAAAAGCAAACGCTCAATAAATATGCAAAGCGTTTAATATCATGAATAAACATATAATTAAATAAAAAATGCTGCTACTTAATTGCCAGAGTGGCTAAAATAAAAATGTGTGACCCACAGAGAGATGTGTTCTTGTGGAGCAAGAGGAAATATCATACACTTCTAACAGGAGGGCAAGTTGGAACAATCACTTTGGGAACAATGTGTTATTTAATAACATTTAAAACTATATAAATCATGACTAAAAAGTCTCTCTCTCTAAATACACACACACACACACACACACACATATATGTATATAGGTATATTTATGTGTATACCCTAACAAAAGAACAAGAGATAAGTGCAAGAAAGCTTATGGTAGCATCATTCATAATAACTCCAGACTGAAAATTACCTAAATTCTGTCTATTATCATTATAACAGATACTAATTTTGATATGTTCATTCAGACAAAAAGCACATGACTACAGAAATAATTGCTAAAGCTAAACAACAGGAATCACACAAACATGCTATAAATATAAATAGTATAAACATAATAGAGAATATACTACATAATCCCCAACCACATAAAAGGTAAATGAGGGAAAACAAAACTAAAATTACAAAATTCAAATTGGTCTTTATTGTTGGGGCATGTTTACTGAGAAGGGGGAGAAACAGATCTCAGAATGCAGATAACATTTTATTTCTTGGTTTGTGTCACATGTATGTAGGATTTTGCTTTGTGAGAATTTTGTTCCATTTAAAAATGCATGTCATTACACCATGCACAATATTAAAAGGCAAGTAATTGTTTAAAATATAGTGTATGTGAGAGGCAGATGTTCTTCAGTGCTTTTAGGTGTTTGCTTGTATCAGTGGGAATCAAATGTTAGTCAATGTCAGAATCACAGGGATGGCTTGTTAAAACAGATCCTGGGACTCTGCTTTCAAAGCTGATTCAGCGGGTCTACATTAGGTACCATAAATTAGGGATTTTTATTGCCATGTTCCCAGGTGATTCTGATGCTGTTGATGCCGGATCACACATTATAAACTTCTGGCTTTTGCTATTGTCTTTGAAATTTACTTCCCTCCATCCTCACAGTCACCTAGCTAACTCATTTTTAATTTACCCTAGGCTCAGCTCCAGCAAGGCCACATAATTACATTTCCCTCTCCTTCCAAACACTACTATTATCTTCAGGGAGCCCAATTCTACTCTTTCATAGTATTTTCCTAAGAAATGTACTTAAGATATTTTATCTCTCTGTCTAGGCTTCTAATTTCCCCACTATAAGTGGCATTGTCTAGGATTTACTCTATCCCCAAGAGTGTTTATTTAATTATATCTGTTTAATAAATAAAGTCTATCCATTGACTTTTCAATTATCTGCAATTTTAAATTTCTCTTTTAGGTTCCTATGTGTCTTGTCTTTAGTTTCCCTCTATTTCAAAGTCTAAATTTAGTCCCAGCTTTCTTGGGGCCACATTCCTTCCAGGTTTCTAAGGTATAATGAATTCAAGATGAAATTTGTGTCCTGCCAGCCTCCTTCTTTGTTAACTCAGCCAAAGACTGCCAGCATTTTTCCACATATTCGGAATTTTACTTGCCTCTTTCTTGGTAGAGTGCACTATCCTTCTTACTAAGTTGCCAGAAGATTAATAATCCATTACCTTCCTTTCATTATGTTCCTTACCAATTTTATTTCTACTTTTTCTTTTTTTCTTCATAAAATCTTGCTCTTAAGACTTTTCTGATGGTCTGTGAATTACCTTATTATTTTCTTTAGTCTTACTCTCCACAAAAATACTCTTATGGAAAAATGAATATTTCTCCTATGTCCTTCATTCTGTGCCTTCAGAACTAACGCTTCCTTTGTTACCTCCTTTCTCTCTTCCTTTCTGGGCCATCAAAACCTATTTTTAATACACAGTATTAAAGAAATGCATTCACCCTTCTGTCCTTGAAAATATGTTACAATTTTTCCATGTTTAATAAAAGGCATGTTTTATATTATATCAAATTTATCTCATTTTATCAATCAGTACACAAAATTAATTTTTAGAAGAGAAGTTTTGAGGGTACATATCCTAAGCTGTTAAATGCTTTGGTATTTTGCTGCTATCTCAGAAATATTTAAATGTTCTAGTATCCAGAAGATGTGTCATATATTAACTGAGGCATGTATAGGTTAATGGATCTCTCACCTCTGTCAGAAGATGGAAGAAATAGTATGCCTTCAATAAACCTCAAATCTAGAAGCTATTATTAATAAGGAGCAGGGAGATTTTCTCTGCATTCCAACCTCAAGTGCATATAAACTATTACTCTACATTTTCTGCCCAAATGAAATTTAATCCAGGAAGGCAAATAATAAATGAAGCTAGAGATTGTTTTTCTTGTTTGGTGTCTCTGTGTCTAAGAGTGTTATTGCAGACATTTATAATGAATGCAAATTGAATAGCTAATGTAATTATATGTGCAATTCAGAACCAAAACTCTCCTTTGACCAACTATGTTGGTCAGTAAAAGCCTTTAGCCATATAAATGTATATTTGATTACAAAGGTAATGTTGAATATTGTGATTACTTATGCTTTCAACAGGGAACGAAAATATTATTTTTGTATAAGAATAGTGACTGTAAAGTTACATTAAAAATACTTGAATTACAAATTAATCTTTCTCTAGATGTGTTCTCTATGATCATGAGGAGAATTCATATAGTCAATTTTAAATACATTTAGTAAATGCACAAAACAAGTAAAATTTTGAAATGTATTTTCTGGTTCAAGACTGTGGCCTCCATATACACATGTTTTCCTTATGTTTTTAGAGCACTTTAAAATGATACCATTAACTTCTTTTTTCCAGAGTGGCTATACCATTCTTTTTTATTTTACTTTAGGTTCTGGGGTACATGTGCAGATCATGCAGGATTACTGTATAGGTACATGCATGGCAAGGTGGTTTGCTGCCTCCATCACCCTGTCATCTATATCTGGCATTTTTCCCCATTTTATCCCTCTCTAACCTCTCCACCCTCCATTGTCCTTCCTCTAGCACCCACTAAACAGACCCCAGGGTGTGATGCTTCCCTTCCTGTGTCCTTGTGTCCTCATTGTTCAACACCCACCTACGAGTGAGAACATGCAGTGTTTGGTTTTCTGTTCTTGTGTCAGTGTACTGAGAATGATGGTTTCCAGATTCATTCATGTCCCTAAAGCACACAAACTCATCCTTTTTTATGGCTACATAGTATTCCATGGTGTATATGTGCCACATTTTCCTTGTCCAGTCTATCACTGATAGGCATTTGGGTTGGTTCCAGGTCTTTGCTATTGTAAACAGGGCTGCAATGTACACACATGTGCATGTGTCTTTATAATAGAACAATTTATAATCCTTTGGCTATATACCCAGTAATGAGATTGCTGGGTCAAATGCTATTTCCAGTTCTAGATCCTTGAGGAATTGCCACACTGTCTTCCACATGGTAGAACTAATTTACACTCCCACCAACAAAGTAAAAGTGTTCCCGTTTCTCCACATTCCCTCCAGCATCTGTTGTTTCCTGATTTTTTTAATGATTGCCATTCCGACTGCTGTGAGATGGTATCTCAATGCAGTTTTGATTTGCATTTCTCTAATGACCAGTGATGATGAACATTTTTTCATATGTTTGTTGACCTCATAAATGTCTTCTTTTGAGAAGTGTCTGTTCATATCTTTTGCCAACTTTTGAATGGGTTTGCTTTTTACTTGTATATTTGTTTAAGTTCTTTGTAGATTTTGGATATTAGCCCTTTGTCAGATGGGTAGATTATGAAAATGTTTTTCCATTCTGTTGGTTGCTGGTTCACTCTAGTGATAGACTCTTTTGCTGTGCAGAAACTCTTAAGTTTAATTAGATCCCATTTGTCTATTTTGCCTTTGGTTGCTACTGCTTTTGGAGTTTTAGTCATGAAGTCTTTGCCTATGCCTATGTCCTGAACGGTCTTTTCTAGGTTTTCTTCTAGTGTTTTTATGGTGTTAGGGCTTATGTTTAAGTCTTTAATCCATCTGGAGTTAATTTTAGTGTAAGGTGTCAGGAAGGGGTCCAGTTTCTGCTTTCTGCACATGGCTAGCCAGTTTTCCCAACACCATTTATTAAACAGGGAATCCTTTCCCCATTGCTTGTTTTTCTCAGGTTTGTCAAAGATCAGATGGTTGTAGATGTGTGGTGTTGCGTCTGAGGCCTCTGTTCTGTTACATTGCTCTGTATCTCTGTTTTGGTACCAGTACCATGCTGTTTTGATTACTGTAACCTTCTTGTATAGTTTGAAGTCAGGTAGCATGATGCTTCCAGCTTTGTTCTTTTTGCTTAGGATTGTCTTGGCTATGCGGGCTCTCTTTTGGTTCCATATAAAGTTTAAGGTGGTCTTTTCCAGTTCTGTGAAGAGGATCATAGGTAGCTTGATGGGGATAGCATTGAATCTATAAATTATTTTGGGCAGTATGGCCGTTTTCACAATATTGATTCTTCCTAACCATGAGCAGAGAATGTTTTTCACCTGTTTGTGTCCTCTCTTATTTCTTTGAGCAGTGGTTTGTAGTTCTCCTTGAAGAGGTCATTCGCATCCTTTGCTACCTGTATTCCTAGGTATTTTATTCTCTTTGTAGCAATTGTGAATGGTAGTTCACTCCTGATATGGCTCTCTGTTTGCCTATTATTTGTGTATAGGAATGCTTGTGATTTCTGCACATTGATTTTGTATCCCAAGATTTTGCTGATATTGAGGAAAGCTAAAAAAGTCAATACACTCAGAGTACAAAGAAGCTGAGTAGGCAATTTGTTTTTGCTCTTTATAATTGTAGGGAAAGACTATCTTTCTTTATAAAACAAGATTATCTTCAGTAATAGTCCAGATTTTTTAGAGGTGAAAACAATTTCTAAAGCATTTAAGCTTACATTGGTTGGATTTGATTTCTTTTTATCAGGTTGTCCTTCTTCCATAAGAAATTTAAACAGTAAGCAGAGGCTAAGAATCCTTTTATTACTCATAAAATTTTGGCTTTGATGGGCAAGTGTTTATAGTTCATGGTGAGGGACCAGTCTTTTAAAGCTTTTTCACCCTTGCCAAACTCTCTTCCTGGATTTAGTTAGTCATCTTAGCACATATTATAGCACTTTATGGCTTTATAATGACAAGCTTTCTCTCTAGAACTGATGGCAGAAATGTTAGATGTTTTGTAGCTATATTTAGCCACCAAATTTAAGTACATGTAAACAGACTGAAGACTACAGAACAGAGACTTCTTAATAAGTCAAATAGATGAATTCCATTTTTAGTTTTAGAAACAGGTTCTCACTCTGCTTCCTAAGCTAGGGTGTACTGGCTTTATCATAGCTCACTGCAGCCTCAGACTCCTGGGCTAAGTGATCCCCAGCCTCATCCTCCCAAGTAGCTTAGACTACAGGTGTATGCCATAACACCCAGCTCATTTTTATTTTTATTTCTTGTAGACGTGAATTCTTGCTACATTGCCCAAGCGGATCCCAAACTTCTGGACTCAAGCAATCCTACCTTGGCCTCCCAGAATAATGGGATTACTTAAGGCATAAGCTACTACACATAGCCAAAATTATATTTTATTATTATTATTAACCTTTTATTTCCTATACTAAAACAACTTGCTCTTCATCTGCTGTTGGCTATTAAATAAAAGACAAGGATAATCTTGCATTTAGTGGCTTTGATGTATGGATTTACATAAATATATTTTATACTTAGCTTTAAAGTCTAAAAAAACCACAGAATGAATGCGATTGTACCACTTTGGATAAGAGACAACATAATAAAATGTTTGTTAGAACTAAGCAGATTAATTTTCTGATCCTACATTCTTTGGAGTATGTTTTCCTGAATAAAGTTGTGTGCTGAATCACCTCCACTTTTCAAATTGCTCTGTTCTTTTTGTCTATCAGAGCTGATTTTATAAAAGTTAATTAGGAAGAACAGAGAGAATATGATGAATAAACCATAGGGTTTTGAGACATTTCTTTTACTGTATACCCTTCTCTACTGTTTTCCTTTTTAATCAGAAGCAAAAAATTTCTAATATATATTGTAAAAATTTTGTTTTAGGAGTTTCAACAGAAGTTAATAAGCTATAAGTCTTATTTTACTAATTTACATGTTTTAATATATAACACCTAAAAACGAATCTGTTATTATATATGAATATATATATATATTCATATATAAACGTATTCATTTATATACGAATCTGTTATCTATATATGAAGAAATGTTTTTGTTCTATGTTGTGGCTTTATGGCTTATTAATTATTAGAATTTCTTAATATTAATGTAACTAAATATACAAATATTTTCTTTTATGTTTATTTTTTGAATGTGTGTGTTGCATATCTCTATGATTTTAGGAAAATATTTCCATAGTAAAGTCGTAATGTTCTTCTATTAGAGCCTTAAATACAATTTATAAAGTTTGGTCCCCTCTACCTTTTTCTTGAAATGGTATGGGGTAATCCTTATTCTAGTTACCTTTTTCTTGAAATGGTATAGGGTAATCCTTATTCTAGTTACAACTTCATAAATAGTCTTGATATCTTCCAGGGCATTTCATGTCACTTTTTGTTATTTGTCATGTTACATAGTTATTCTTTGGCCTTCCATTCAAATTTTGTAATCATTTTAGCACATTTCTTGGAAAATTCTTTTGAAATATTAATTAAAATTATAGATCAAGTTGAAATTAATTGAGATGATGAAGAGTCTTCTTGTGCATGAACATGCTATTTCACTCAATACATTCACGTTTAAATTTTAAAATACAGATATGCCTTAACTATCTCATGTTAGACTTTTTTCATAGTTAACATATATTTTTGGTTAATATTGTAAAATATTTCTTTTCAAAGTGTGTTTTTGATAGCCTATTAATTTAATTATATGTTTAAAAAATAAATATATGCATAAAAATAGAATTATTTTGTTTCATTACAGGAGTAGAACAAGAATTACTTTGTAGATAGGCAGCATATTTGACTCAACATAAAATATGCTTTTATCAGTTGTAGACATCCAACAATAAAAGAGGCAACATTATCATGTACTCTGCTGAATGCCAAATTACATCATTCAGTGTAACTCACTATCTGTAATAAAAATTGCAAAATAGAGAGAGATCCAAGATGGCAGATCACTAGCAGCTCAGGATTGCAGCTCCCAGTAAAAGCGCAGAGAGCCAGCGGACGCCACACTTACCGATAAATTTTTGCTGCCCACGGACCAGGACATTCCCAGTGGAGGAGCCCCACGGGTCGCCAGCGTGACCCTTTCGGCTGGCGCGGCTTTTTTGCTGGCGCCTCGGCTCGGCGGCTCTTGGTGTGGAGTAAATGGGACTGAGTCGCCTTTTGGATGATGTTTGGCGCTCTGGGAAGTCAGAGCAGTCCATCCAGCTGATTGAAAAAGGGACTGAGAAGCCAGACCAGAGACCCCCGGGCAGAAAGGCACCATGAATTTCAACGCTGCTCTCTTAGCTAGCGTTGCGAGTCGCACAGTGAAAAGTACATAGATTCCGGAGCTGGGAATTAACAAGCTGGACGTCCACTCAGAGACCTAATTTGAAAGTGGGTAATTACAAAGACGACAGATGGATAAAACCATAAAGATGCCAAGAAGCCACTGTAAAAAAACTGAGAACACTCAAAATCAGAAAGCCTCTCCTACACAGGACGCTAGTTCCTCATCAGTAACGGAGCAAGGCTTGATGGAAAACGAGTGTGAAGAATCATCAGAATTAGGCTTCAGAAGGTGGATAATAAGAAACCTCTGTGAGCTAAAAGAATATGTTATAAACCAATGCAAAGAAACTAATAACTTTGAAAAAAGGTTTGACAAAATGCTAACGAGAATGGACAATTTAGAGAAGAACATAAACGAATTAATGGAGCTGAAAAACACAATACGAGAAATCCGTGAAGTATGCACAAGTTTTAACTGTCGAATTGATCAAGCAGAAGAAAGGATATTAGAGGTTGAAGACCAACTTAATGAAATGAAACGAGAAGATAATATCAGAGAGAAAAGGGTAAAAAGGAATGAGCAAAATCTCCAAGAAATATGGGACTATGTGAAAAGACCTAACTTACGCTTAATAGGTATACCTGAAAGTGACGAAGAGAATGAATCCAAGTTGGAAAATATTTTTCAGGATATTATCCAGGAAAATTTTCCTAAACTAGCAAGACATGACAATACTCAACTCCAGGCAATACAGAGAACCCCACAAAGATATTCCTCAAGAAGACCAACCCCAAGACA
>PVKP010003848.1:0-45162 GCA_004027715.1 Plecturocebus donacophilus
TCTTGTTTGTGTTTTTGTTTTCCTCTCTACATACTCTTCTTCAGCTTTTTCATTGGATTCCTTGACCCACTCTGTATATGGCTTTTAATAGTTGATCTTCACTTTTCACTCCTCTCTTTGGCTTTGGATCTAAATTTCCCAGGCCTCAAACATATTAAGGTGGATTTTTATCAACAGTCCCATCGACATTTCTTTCTCATCCCCTGTTCCCTTTCTTCATCAATGCTTCTAATCTGATCCCATTTATCTAAGCTCTTTAGCTCTGACTCACAAGCACTCAGTGACTTCACTTCCACTCTGAATCAACCTCTCCTGTTTCTACCTTTTACACATAACTGCTTTTTGTCCTAGTTTCTGTATTTTTTGCTGGAAAATCATGAGAACTTCTTAAATAATCTTGGTTTATTTAACTAAAATAATCTTTAAGAGGTACAGCAAGTACCAAATAATTTTCTTGGCCCTTATGTGTTGATCATTTCTCATACCTATTGAATAACATCCAGCCCCCTGGTTTAGTAATGAGAGTGCCACTAGACTGTTGTGCACATTTTTAAACTCTATACCCTAAAAGTACTTAATTTTTCAACCAAGATACACTATCAGCCTGTCCTCAAACGGCCTCTCTTCCATTTCAAAATTATGCTGCTCTTCCTCACGTAGATTAATTACTAAGTAGCTCCCCAAATTTTAATTTATTTCCTGTCATTTATGTTAGTATTTACGTGTATGCTAATTAATTATTTAAGAACTACTTACAAGGATAATCAATTTAAATGTTATAAGTAGGAGTTCTTATCTGAGAAATGGATGTTTCCACTTAAGAAAAAAGACAAATGGGAGGGGGAGGGGATGGTCACGTTGCCCCACAAAGTAGGTGCGCCATCTAGTGACTACTCCAGCATACTACAAGCCTTGTCTTTGACACCCATAGTAGTGTGAGGATCCGCCTTCAAATTTTCCTAAAGGAGTATGTCAAAGCTTTCTTCCTCTTGTATAACAAGAGAAAATATTCTGTATTGCTTAATGTTTGCATGGGATTATACGCTGTAAACAAATAATTTAGGGCTAATTATATAGATTAGAGAAAGGATAGGATGTGAAATATTCATCTGTGTTAACATCAATTAGTGAGGCACATAGGTCTACTTTGAAAGAAGGAATTTGGAGGAGAACCTGAAAGCTTGAATAAGTCTGTAAGAAAGTGTGATAAATTTTTTCTTCTGAGACAACATACATACCATACTCGGCACAGTGATATTAAGATAATCAACATTAGTTCTCAGAAGCAGCACAAGCTGTGGAGGCAGGCAGACAGTTTGTCATTGTCACCTTTGTGAACTGGAGCCTAATAATCATTCAGCATGACCATTTTCACATTTGAAAACATGGGGATAACAATATCTTTGTTGTCAGTATAAGAAATAAAAATATGTAGACACTTGGTTGATAAGAGGCTCCCAATAAATAAGTGACAATTTGTATTTAATGATTACCACCCTTTTCACTTCTGATGATGTGGATGGAAACATATATTTATGTTTCAAGCTTTAAAAATCTGTTATATCTAGATCCTTAATTTGTTTCTTTCTCATAGTATAGGGTGCATGTGTTGAGAGAGAACATTATTTTCAGTACCTGGTGAAAGGTTACATGCCTATTCAGTAAATATGTGACCAAAATGATTACAAAATAAATTATTCATATTAGGCATTAAAAGCTTGCATCTACTATATTGTAAAAGTATTTTTAAAAGTAAGTTGTTCATACTTACAGCTTTCCAGTTGCATTATACATGTTTGTACATCCATGGGAAAATTCTTGAGATCCATTGGACAGGAAAGTGTTAATGTTAATCTGAAAGTCAAAGTAATTGTTTTTAAAGGAAATTTATGACATTATGTTAACATTCTATTGTTCAGGAAAAACTATGTTGCTTTGGTAGTGACTAATGCAGATTTAATTAAAAATTTCTCCAGCTTGTGTATATTGCTTACTATAAAATAGCTATGCCGTTATATACGAATCTGGCTTTGATGGGCCGGGGGTTGGATAGTTGCATATCTAATTGTGGGCAAATAGCAATTACTTTTGCACTAACCTAAATATTAGCATCCCACCGTATTTATATATCTTTGTGTTTATTTATTCAATTAGAAAGGGCTGTGGATGTTTAGTAAATGTCTGTATTCCAAGAAGACACTCTCAAAAGAGAAATTTGAAAGTGGATTCTATAAAATTAATGCCACTGTCAAAAGGTGTCCCTCCTTGCAAATCACATAGTCTATTCGAGAGGCACTGGAGTTCTAAACTGGAAAAGCAGTGCAGAGGAGCAATCTTATATCACTTTCAGTCATCATTATAAAGCCCCCGCAGTTGTCAGTGAACATTCAGCAGTGCATTTAGTAAAGTGAATCTGGAGGACTTGAAAAGTTAGGCCTCGCGGTCCCTGGTGTGGGATAAAGGAATCATCAGGGTCAGGAAATAACCTTATAGAATATTCGTGATCTGATTCCATGCTCATCAAACAAACTTCTGATTTGGCTTCACACAAAGCCTGGATGCTGTATACCAGTGTTCTGCTCATTGGAAAGGCTCTCCTCCAACTTCCAGAGAGAATTAGGATGTCGATATTCCAGATAATTCATCACCTTTGAATGCTTTTTGTTAGAAAAGCATACTACTCAGATCTCTCAACGGCCATTTTTGTAGTTCCTAAACCTGAGGGAGAGATGCTGAAATCCACTCAAGTCTATTCAAACGAAGTTTTTTTCTGAACTCTTTAGCAAGCCTCTTGTATTGAGAATATTCCCATTGAAATTCAGTGTATTCATGAGCACCCTAGGTGGATTAGTTTACTTAAATTGCGTGGCCCTTGGAAGATTACTTCAAATCTTCTATACTGCAGTTTTTCTCATCTTGAAAACAAAGATAGCAATAGTACTTACTCCAGAGAGTTGCTGTGAGCAGAACGTGAATTAATACATGTAAGTGCTTAGACGAGTGCTTCAGCCATAGCACACACTCAACAAACAGTGGTTATTAGTGATTATTAGTACATTCAACCACTCCTAGAACCCTTCATTTACCCATCCCCTGAATTCTATAGTGTAGGCACAAAGGTGACTGAATTAAAATACATATTAAGAACTATTTAGCCAGGTATGGTGTCTCACGCCTATAATTCCAGCACTTTGGGAGGCTAAGACAGAAGGTTCACTTGAGCCCAGTAGTGTGAAATCATCCTGGGCAGCATACAAAGACTCCATCTCTACAAAAAAAGAAAAATAAATAAAAATTATCGAGGTGTGGCATGTGCACCTGTCATCCCAGCCACTTGGGAGGCTGAGGCTGCAATGAGCTAGGATGACATTGCTGAACTCTAGCCTGGGTGATAGGGCAAGACCTTGTCTCTTAAAACAAACGAAAGGAAGAAAAGAAAAGGAAGAAAGAAAAAGAGAGCAAGAGAAAGGAAAGAAAGAAAAAGAGAAAAGAAGAAAGAAAGGAAGGAGGAAGGAAGGAAGAAGAAAGAAGAAAGAACTGCTTAGGTTTTAATAAAAAATAGCTGGCAGCTCTACCAAATATAACCACATTCTTCAAACTGACATTTTTATGTGGACCGCAGACGTAAAGTTAGAAGGATGTATATTCTACAGAGAGTATGCGTGGCGAGTTAGGCCCAATTAACATAATTTGGGACACATAAATGGACAGAGAGTGAAGCTGTTGAATTTTTAGGAGTCTCAGGAGGATAATCTGGTAATTCATTCGAGTCAGAGTCCATAACACCCTAGTATAATTCATAGAGTTCAATATTCAAAAGCAGTTTTTCTCCTGGCTCAACTAGGTTAAGTATGATTGTGTAAATTTACAAAGTTCTTTGAAAAAGGCAATTGTAAAATTAGGTGGACAGAATGTTCTCTGCCTTGTGAAAGGGTTTATTAGAAGTGTATGCACACGTACATTTGGAAGGTACACACATTAATTTTCCAAATATCCAAGGCTCTCAGAAAGCCAGTTTCAAACGTTGACTTGTAAAATTAATTCTGTGACCTTTTATTTGGAAGTAAATAGCATTCTCAGAATCTTTTCCACGCTCTCACCATGCATGTGATGTCAAATTCATATCCTGGCTATTTTTCTGGCATACAAAAAAGAGACATTACATAATTCTAAAAAAATAGCACTTGAAAGGAATTATTTGGCAAAGAAAAACACAGTTTGTAGAACTTGTGTCATAAATCATATCCTGAGAAAATCTATTCATTGACTTTCTTTCTTTTTAAGGACAATACAATTGCTCCTTTCACAGCATATTGAAAAATATGTGTCAACTTGGTGGGTATGATACTGAATTTCTTTATAAAAACACTACATATAAATTAAAGATACATCTTGACCACATCAAAAGAAAACTAAATCAAGAGGCAATTAATCACATTCTACTGTTTTGGAAATGAATGTCTACTTGTGTGAGAGGGACACTAGGTTATCTTTCTGAGACAAGATACATAAACAGGATATGGCATTTTTTCTTTTCCTTTAAGAAGTCTTGGGAAAGACTATTAAGATTAGTGCCTAGAGAAACAGTGATGTTAAAAAAGCTGACAACAATCTGTGACAAACAACTGACCTCATTAAAATTCAGTTATTACCCATTTTTGAACAAGCATTGTCTAATGTGTCTATCTCAACCACTAATTGAATTAAGAAATGTTTGCTGACTCTATTAGAGACTTTGCACGTAAATGAGTATTTTAATTATATACTAATATGTCTCTATTTAGTGTCATAAAAACAATGGCCTCAATTAGCAATTTAATCAATTTTAATATATATTATCTGTAATGTCATATTTAGATAACACATCTATTAGACAATGTTTACTGTGTGGTAGGTGGTATTTTAAACACTTTACGTATGTTAACTCATTTACTCTGCACTACAAATTTACAAGAATAGGTAAATGATATTACCCTATTTTAGAGATGAGGTAACTTAGAGGTTAAGTGACTCAGCTGACATTACACATCAAAAATTGAGAGAGCTGAATTTGCAGCCCTGGGGTTCTAGTTCTATATTTTGTGCTCTTAACCTTTCAGTATACTTTCTCTCAAAGGCACTGAAGCATTTTTCCTGAAAATGGGTTCTGTAATTAATATGGCATTTTAAATTATGTATTTATTATAATACAAGAAATGATACATTGCATGCATGTTATCAGTTATTAAATTTAAAGTAAAACATACATAAATAATTTTTATAAAAACCTACATAAATAATTCTTCCAAAAGATATCAGAGAAATGTAGTTAAACTCTAGGAAATACAAGGAATTTCCCCTATATATAGGAAATATAAGGAAATATAAGGAATATAAGGAATTAAAATATAAGGAATTTCAAATATTCCCAGATATTTGATATAGTTGAATGATTTGGTATATCATTAGGAATGATTTTGTAAAGGGTAAATCACTCTTAGGAGAGATGAGATTGCTGGAGCACTAGAAGGGAGATTAGAATGAGCTTCTGTAACCTACTTCTGGAGTTTAACTGTCATATGATCATAGAGACAATCATTAATTTCAACAATCCATCACCAAAACAATCTCAGTACTGTTGGTTTCTTTATGAGACTATGGACCTCTCCAGAAAAACATACACAATTACATGTATTACATGTATGCCAAATTCTCCTTACAACAAATATTTTATAGCACTGTAAATTAATTTTCCTTGAATAAACAGCACTTAAAAAAGCAACTATCAAAATAAGTTTGCTTTCTTATTTAAAAATTAATGGCTGTCAGTGTTAAAAAATACATATTATCATACAATTAAACTTTAGTTATTGTCACAAACTTCACAGAGTTCATATTTGCCTTAAATGAAGTTAAAATTTTATCATGATCATTGTCAAGTTGCTGTGCATAGCATCTTTCACATAAAATTTCTTCCTGTGATTTGATTTTTAATGCAAGAGTCCTTCTGTACTATAGTTAGTAAAGTTGGGTTTATTAGTAATATTAGTAAAGTGAGAAGGTATATTATATTTAACTGCCTATGATGTGATTCCATTATTCTGTGATAAAGATATTACCATCCTCATTTGACAAGTGACAAAACTGAGGCTGAGATCTGTTAATAACTGAAGAGTTCATGCAGTATTGATTTGTGGATTTTGGAAAAAACCAGAAGTTATACTTTTCTTAAAAGGTAAAAATAACAACTTTAGTGTCTATGGTGTGTCTGGCACTATGCTGGGTGCTTTATTTAATGTATTTTAATACATTATTTCAGGCTCAAGGTAACTAGCATTGTTCCTGCCATGTGTATAAGAAGAATGAGCCTTTTAAAAGTAAAAAGATCTAACCCAAATCACAGCTAGTCAATAGCAGAGCCTCGATCTGGGCTGGGAGACATATTCCTCCTTAATCCTCTTGTGCCCCCATACCTCCTCTAGTTTGTATATCAAGACTACAGAGCTCTGATTATCCTTTTATCTGAGCCATTTTTCAGAGTTGTTTATGCAGCTGATCATTTTGAGAGATTAGAACATCTTTCACTTGGACAAAGAGAAGGCTTGCTTACAGCTTGCTATAAATGTAGTGGGTTCCCAAAGTCAGTGATAGGGAGATAAGTATACATGGAGTGTCATATCAGAGAAATAAACTCTTGTTTTTCCTTAATAGGAAATTAATAGACAATTTCAAATATTTTAAAAACCAAGCACGATATTACAGCAACTTAAGTATATGAATGTGAGTGGTAGACAAATAGCTAAAGAAAGGCTAACTCTCTGACAAGTGAGAACGGGGTAGGGATGGTCAGGGCAAAAGTACAACTGATTTTCATATGTTTTATAGAACTGCTTGAACCTTTAATTGACATTCATGAATTATATAAAATTTGTGGTTAAATTAACACTCAGTGTTTTCATGTTATAGATAAGTAATTCTTGTTCATGATTAAGCTTCGTGGTTATAGCTCTTGTATAACTTTTTGTTGTATGTAACATATATACACACAAAAATACAAGTAATATTATAAATTTTATAAAATTTTAAATAGATTTAAGAATGAGGCGCTAAAAACTATCTGGAGCTCAGTTAGTAGCAGATGGCTCATTGAGTAATGGTCTTAACTGTAGGATGGTAATATGACTGCCTAGAGGTTCTCAAAATGCAGAATCTGTAGATTTTTTTCCCTTTGGCAAGTTAGTTTCCCAGATATATGTATATTTATATAGAACCTCTGGGCAGCCATATTATCTATAATCTATATCCATATGTACAATATATCTATATCTATATTTGTATCTGTATGTATATCTATCATCTACATTCTTGTCTACTGCTCAGTGGAAGAAGTTTAAGTCTGTCTTTCAGGATTTTAGAACAAGCAAGGGATCCTGTCATTTTTATTTTCCTGGTATGATGCCTCCTGACAGGCACCAGTTGCACCTGTAGCCCCTACGCCTGAAGCTCTTGAAAGAGCCTCTCCAGCACTTTCTGTCCTCCTGCTTCTTGCTTAGGTCAAAAGGTTGAAAGGGAGTCTCTAACCTGAGTGCATGGGAAGGAAATGAGGAATAGAGGGTCCACTTTTCCTACAAAGCTTAAATACATTATGCTCCTTTTAGATCCCGGCCCCTACTTTCTGAAGTCTCAGATGCCTTACATTTCTAAGAATTTGAAAATATTAATTATTCTCTTCCTTTTAAATTCCCCTACATTGACTTAGCTTTCCACTATCTTTGTCTAAGTCACTTTTCACAAGTGCCTTCATTTTCAAGCTTCCTAAATATGTTTCACTCATCTGTTGCTGTTTTTTTCCCCATTACTTTCATCCTCTTGTGTGTTAATGACATTTTTATTCTTAATTCAGTTTATTTCCTTGTTTAGTGGGGTTTCGGAGAAAATATGCGTAAATGTGTAAGTTCAATTAGTCGCCTTTGCAAGGACCTGCTGCTTCTTTCTTTAAAAAAGCAGCAAAGCCAGATTTCTCACGAAACACCGCAGATGCTCCATTTGTAAATTCAACGAGACTTTTTTCTTTTTCTAGCACAATTTTTGTTAACAAAGAAACTGAAGATTTGAAGGATTTGAAGATTTCAAAGTCCTGTGAGATTTCCAAAAACAACTCAGAAAAAAATGAATTTTTTCTTTGATTGTGCCAGCCAGGATATAGCAAACAAAAACTAGGAGCAGAGAGAACATCTGTTTCATTTGAATTCATACTGAAAGACAAAAGATGCATTTCTGAATTATTTCATACCTTTCCTCAAAATATTAGAAGAAATGTGAGCAATTCATAATGGATGATGTCATTTATAAGAGCCATAATTCCAGTTTATTCCACTGCTTTAAGAAAGAAAACACTTGAGCATTTCCAATGGACATGCTAGCAAGGTCTCACTAATCATATGTAAATTATTTAACTTTTCAATATAATAAACTTTAGTATTCTTTAATATCATGCATTTGAATTGGCACAAGTAAGGGTTTTAGTACAACTGTCATATTGAAATCATCTTAATAACAAGATCTATCCTATTTGACAAATTTTCAGGATAGACAGAGTTAAGTGCTTTCAGCTTTGGTGACATATTGTTAGCAAGTAGCTTCTCACACAAAAAGTAGTTTAGCTTTTATATCCTATTTTGTTCAATCATGAGGGAAAAACTAAAAGCTCAGTGCTGTGTCCTTTATGTTGACATTGTCCAACTCCAATAGACTTAAACAAATATTGATAATTATGTAAGGTACGTTACATACAAACACACACAACTTCAATAAATAATCTAGGCATTCTGTCTTTGCAAAATGACTATTCCATGCTATGTGGTGATACATTTTTGCAACCTATGCAACCCCAAACCTGTCTGAAGTGAAACAGTACTTCAAAATATAATTAAAAATAAAATGACACCTTTTACAAAAATAATTTTCAACTTAGCAGGAAGAAATGAAACATATTACCTATATCCTATCACAGGTCCCCTGATAACCATCATGAACCCACAGCACAGAAAAATCAAGAATCATGACCTCAAGTTAAGAGCCTTTATAACTTAAAATATATGTATTTAATTTATAAGGGATACATAACTTTTTTCTGAAAAATTCAAACTATATAAAAATACACATATCAAAATGTACAGTTCCCCTTTATTCCTGCCCAGATTCCACTATTGTTATTCATTTCCAAATTGTTGGTGGTTTGTTTAAACTTCTTGTATAGATTTACATATATGTATATTTTTACATACATAGTTATGCGTGTGTGTGTGTGTGTGTGTGTACATATATATACACCTTAAATAAAAATGCACAAAACATTTTTCTTGAACTGAAATATATCATGTAGGCCTACATTCAGGTCTGTCTCATGCAAATTATTTCATAATATGGGGTTATCATTGTGTTCAGTTATGTTCTTATTAGTGAACATATATAGGCCCTTTTTTGTTGCTATTTCAGTGGGTCTTTTTAAAAATTATCTTATGTACACATGAATACGTATATGACTTAGATTCCTAGAAATAGGAATGCTAAAGTGAAGGATAAATGAGTTTCATATTGTTATGTATCTTGACAACTCATCTTCCCAGTTAACATCAAGTCATGTGACCACAGAAAGAATATTAGACAACACGAAATCTCACCGGTCTTGTTAACTTCTGTCAATGTATTTCTAAAAAATGTTTTCTCATTTGTTTCTTTCATTTTTCCTCTACATCTGTCTTACAATTTTTGCTTGAACAGTCAAATATAATTTAGGAAACTCAAAATGAGAAGGAAAGTCTATTATATTCACTCATATTTTTGCTTACTGTGTCTTTTTTTCTTTCTTGATATTCCTATGCTCCTTTTATCATTTTCTTTTTTTTAGAAAGCTTCTTTGGCCATACTTTCCAGGTAGATTTACTTGTGATAAATCCTCTGTCTTCCTTTATCCAAGAATGTCTTGATTTCCCCTTGATTCCTGCAGGATATCTTTCCCAGGTACAAGATTCTCAGATGAGAGTTCCTTTGTTTCAGCACCTGAAAAACTATTTGTAGCTTCTTTCTGGCTTCCATGACTTCTAAAAACATCGACTCTCATTTTAATTGTTTTTCCTTTATAGGACATCATTATTTTCTGGATGCCTTCAGCATTTGTATTTAGTTTTCAGAAGTTTATACATTATGTGTCTTCGTATGAATATCTTCAGATTTACCACGTTTGAGAACTCAACTTCTTGAATCTGTAGGCTCATGCATTTGCAATGTTTATTAAAATTTCAGCCATTATTTTCTCTAGATTTTTTAGCTTCATACCCTTTCCCCCTCTATCTGAGACTCTGATGACATGAACTTTAGATCTTCTGTTTTAATCTCACATCCCTGAGGCCATTTCCCAGGTCCCACCACCAATCTGTTCATTCTCTCTTGCTCAGATCGAGTAATTTTTATTATTCTGTTTTATGGTTCACTGATTCTTTTTTCTATCTTCTCCATTTTTTGTTCCACCCATAAACTGAGTTTTCATTTTGATTATTGTATTTTTAGGTCTAAATTTTTGACTTGGTTTCACTGTATAGCTTCTACTTATTTGCTGAGGCTTTCTATTTTTCTCATTTGTTTCAGACATATTTGTAATTGCTCACTGAAGCAAATTTATCATGGCTGCTTTAAAGTCTTTGCCAGGTATCTAACCTTGTTGTCTTCTCTTCTGAGACAGGGACTTGCTCTGTTACCCAGGGTGGAGTGCAGTGGTGTGATCTGGGCTCACTGCAACCTCTGCCTCTTGGGCTCAAGCAGTCCTCTCACCTCAGTCTTCCTAGTTGCTGGGAACACAGGTGCATGCCACTTCACCCAGCTAATTTTTGTCCTTTTTTTTTTTTTTTTTGTAGAGACGAGGTTGTTGCCTGGACTGGTCTCAAACTCCTGGGCTCAAGCGATCTGCCTGCTTGGGATTACAGGGTGTGAGCCACCACTCCTGGCCTCATCTTTGTCATTTTGGTGTTGCCACCAGTTAATTATCTTTTTCCAGAATTATTGAACTATGTATGGTTCTTGGAGTGATTTCTGGTTCTTTGTATGATAAATGTTTCTTGGTTGAAGCCCAGACATTCTAAATATTATTTTATTAGACTCTGGCTCTTATTTAAATCAGTTTTAACTGATTTTCTCTGGCACCCCTTTGTCTTGGCATGGAAAGGGGCTATCTTGTTACTTCTAGATGCTGCCTGTTGCCTAACCACTCTCTATATTGACCTGTGATGGGAGAGGTTCCTACTTTTTGCTGGGTGTCCCAGCTCTAAACATGATGTCCACTGACACTATGGTGAAAGTGACCTCATAACTGCTAGGTGGTGTTGAAAGAACTGACTGTCTACTAGGACTTCTCTAAAACCACGCAGCAGGGAGGGAGGGTATGTCTTGTTTCTGCAGGGAAAGGGTGGAGTTCCTGGCTCTCTACATGATCAATAATAACAGATCCAAGTCCCAGATTCAGGAACTATATAAGTAATTCTTGGAAATCTACTTTTCAACAAGTGGCTCAGGTGATTCTTAACATCAGCCAGGTTGTTAGGAATCTTAAAGGCAAAGTGAAAGGCAGGTGAATCACACATTGTGATAATATTTTTATGTATATGTGTCTTTAAATATTTATAGGTGAAGAAATGTTGAGGTTTGCTCATCTCAGGTCCATTTTACATAGATTATTTTTCTGATATATGCATTTTTAAAAATATCCTTCAGTTTCTCTGGTCATTCTTTTGGATTTTTGCCCTAGCTGTTCAATTTTCATCCTTTCTAATGTGCTGCAAAGTGGTGATTTGTTGATAAACTTTGAACAAGGCAGGGAAGAAAAAAACAAATCACTGTATTATGTGAAAATTGATGACAATCAAAAGCTTTATCACAATCCCTGGAAAATATCTTATTTATATTTTTGTTATTCACTATTGACTTATCAGAATACTGTATAGCATTTTAAAAATAATACCAATATTGAATAATACTTAATACCAAACCATACACACCAATAAAAATGTCTGGACAGTTGAACTCTAGTTAACTTTGGGAGTTCATTGAATATGAAACAAATGTATAGTCAGTAAATAGCTACTTACAAGATATACTTGATGATTTTTGTCACATCTGAAAAAATCTTCTAAAATGAAGTGATTATTTTAAAAATTTCCATAATTGTTTTTCTTTTTTTAATTTTTTATTTTTATAATTCCTGAATTTGGGACTTGGGTCTGTTGTTATTGATCAGGCATATTTGGGAAAGTGTATATTAGAGGAACTGAAGTGCAACAATGATAGCACTTGCCCAAAAATTTGGTAATATTTATTAAAAGGTGCAAAATTGTCTTGCATAGACCTGGAATTCACTGTTAATTTATTCAAACAAATAAAATACCATGATATTTTATTTAACTGAAATCGGCAATTTAAGTCCATGACTCACCTTATTGAATAAAGGACATTTCCATTTTTGAAAATTCTTAGCAATTTGTTGTCTGTAGTGACTTCATGAAAGTTGGCACCCTTTTCATTGGCAAAGAACAAATCAGGTTTCCAAATGGAATCCAACATGGAGGGGTCGAGGTCTAAAGAGTCATCAGGATATTCACTGTATGCAAGGCGGGGATCATTCCATTTTTGACGAAGAAAGATATTCACTCTGTAATCCTATGATAAAGAAAGAAAAATAAAAACCCTGCTTTAAAAAGTTTAGAATCCATAGTGTCAATGTGGTGCCAGTGCAGGTTCATCCACTGTAGAAAATGTATCCCTTCTGGGTATGGGGTGTATAGTTAATGGAGGAAGCTATATAAGTGTTGGGGCAGAGAGCAGATGGAAATCTCTATACCTTCCTCTCAATTTTTCTGTAAACCTAAAATTCCTCTAAAAAATAAAGTCTTATAAAAAAGAGTTTAGGATCTTATGTACTATTCTTGGGTTTTTCTGAATTACAACAGGAACCAATGACATCTTTGAGTGCTTTCATCCTTCAGGATCCTCATTCATTACTACCTAAAAGAGTCATCCTAGTTCTGAGGTTTTGACCATGTCTTCAGTGACCTATAGCCCTCCAAAGAAAAGACCAAAATTTATCACATTTACTTGCTGTTCCATTCAAATTTTGCTTCCCTGCTTTTTCACAATAAAATTCTGAATGCTATTAGACACTTAGAGAAAAATATTTTCATCTTTGCATTTATTTTCTAGAATCATTTATTTTGTATATATACAATTACATCCATAATATATTTAGGGAACTTTTCTGAAAAGCTCTCTATGTTACAAAAATGACCATATGTACTTCTTCACAATGAAAGCACATTTTCTCATGTTTAACATAGCATGTAAGTTCTATGAAATAAGTAATCTAATAAAAATAAAAGCTGATTTTAGAATAATGAAAAATAATAAAGGACAATTAGAGCCAACAATACTTTAAGAAGATTTGGCTATTGAGATTTCCCAATTAGATCCTTCATAGTTAATTTTAAAAGGAGAGAAGTCAAATGTTTTCAACCAAATTCTTGCTCATAATTTTGGACTAATGTGTAGAATGACAGATGTTGACAGCTGAGTATGTGTAGTGTTTGTATATACGCAGTATATGAAATAAGTACCACATATGTCTTTATAAATGATTTTTTCTAGATTTTTGAAGTGAGCAAATAAATTAAATATGGACCTCACTGTATGCAACATTAAAGGAAACATTTGAATATCAATTCATTTGCATGCAAAATAGCCAAGGCTGGAGATATTCACAGGAACTGAAAACCAGTTTTCATCTATTTTTCTATTTCTTGAATACCAAATTATGAGACTTCAGAATATAGTAACCAGGCAATCACAACGGATGCTTTAATAATATCAGAGCAGCTAGATTGCTTATCTTATTGGTAGGTCAAATTCAGAGTTTGTACTGAATGTTACAAATCTATATATCCCCTTGATCAATATTTGTGCCCTGAGTCTAGAATCTTCTAACTGCAACTGAGGTTAAATACTAGATAATATTTTTTCTGCTTACTAGCTGCCCCATGTATCTTCCAAAGTGACAACGGAGGTGTTCACTTCAACTTTTTACCAGAAAACTTGGGATGTTGTGGAAATCTCACCCATCACAGGAATCTGTAGAACTGGTAAATGAGGATATGTGAACAAACTTGTACCAGCCTAGAACAGGTCATCTTCTCTTAGCCTGTAGTCCTGGGCACCAGGAAGCACAGCTCCATGGTTGGCGGCTCGTCCTTGTTTCCTTTGCCATTCTGCAGTGTACACCCTCAATATCACCAAAGGAATCAGTGACTGACCAAATCAGTCTCTGTCTGCTTTATATGCAGGAGAAGACTGAACAAGGTCAAGTTATGGTCATACCTGCCAGGAAAGAAAATTGACTAGTAAAGAATTTACATTTGGGCTGGGCATGGTGGTCCAGGCCTGTAATCCCAGCACTTTGGGAGGCCGAGGTGGGTGGATCACTTGAGGTCAGGAGTTCAAGACCAGCCTGATCAACATGGCAAAACCCCATCTCTACTAAAAATAAAAAAAATTAGCCGGGTATGGTAGCAGGTGTCTGTAATCCCAGCTACTTGGGAGACTGAGGCAGGAGAATTGCTTGAACCTGGGAGGCGGAGGTTGAAGTGAGCAGAAATCATGCCACTGTACTCCAGCCTGGGGTACAAGAGCGAAAATTCATCTCAAACAAACAAAAAAATTTACATTTGTACCAATTTTTAAGATACATAGTAATCCTGTTTGAAGCATTTTTTCCTGTAACATTTTTTGATTTATAACTCTGCAGCTGTTCACCACACGTAGGCTAAAATAAAAGTACTCTTTAAGTTGCTGTATATGTGATAAAATTTGATAGAATCTCTTTATCCTTATGTTGTTAGTACTAGTGATAAAATTTATAGATACATTTTCAGTTCTTCTGGGGACACTTTTTGCTCCAAATGTGAGCTAGAAAAGATGTTAGGTATCTTTCAGTTTCTGTTTCTAAGTAACACAAGAAAAAAGCAACACATCATCTGTCACCAAGGCCAAATGTTACTACATACCCATTGTGATGCTCTTTCTGAAGTAACTCTGTCTCTTAATACATTTAGTGTAGAGAAATAAGCATATGAGGCCACTGGATGGCAATAATCCTGTCATTCATGACAGCATGGAACATATGATTTTGTGATCTATTGTACTGGATGGTAAGCACAGTTAGTAATAATGTATTATATATTTCAAAATTGCTAAAAGAATAAAGTTTTGAGATTCTCAACCCTAAACTACATTTAGTTAGATGATGACCATGTTAATTAGCTTGATTAAATCTTTCTATTATTTGGTTCAGGGTCAGAGTTCAAAGCAAACACTAAAATAACCATGTCCTGAAAATCTTAGAAAATAAAATTTTACTACTCCTCACAGTTTTCATTTTGCTTTTTCTGCAAATGAATGTTAAGATGGAAAGCTATTACATGACCAAATTCAGCATTTCAAAAATGGTTTTTTAAGGCTGACTCCTCATAGCCACAGTATCCTATTATACCCAGAATCCAATTATATTAATTGTTTTTTAATTCTGGCCATTTGTGATCATGTGTAAAGAAAGGGGTAATTAAACTGACAGTCAAAATAATACCACCCTAAGAGAAGTCCTTGTAACTAGACTTGAAATAGCTTGCCTATAACAAAATTCCCTGGAGTGAAGAAGAAAAGAGCCTTGTACAACAACACATTTTGTGTATGGCAAAAGGTTAAATTACATCTCAACATGACACTACTCAAGAAGGCAACCTGGAGTGAATTATAAGTTCAAATATCATTGGTAAAATTTTTTGAAAAGAAAATGTAGCAGAATATTTGTGTGGCCTTGAGGGTAAATTATTTAAAAAGCACAATAGTGTTGATCATAAAATAAAAGTTAATAAATTCTGTTCCAAAGCTCATTTAAGGATAACGGAAATATAAATTATACTGCAGGAAGGTATTTGCCACATAGACAACTGAGAGTTGATTAGTAACATACTTTAAAAGATTTCATATGAATAATTGAGGAAAACGGAAACAACTGAGTAGAAAACGGCCAAAACAATCAAAACATTTTACTACGCAGGCATCACAAATGTCCAATCAATATTTGAAAAAAGTTGTTCAACCACATTAGTAAACAAAGAAGTGCAAACTAAGATATTAATGAGATACCATTTTATATTTACTCTGCTGTTAAAAATAAGACTTTTGATGATACTAGGATTTGGCAAGAATTGTACAGGGCAAAATCACCCTTTATACTTTGCTGCTAAAAGTATAAAATATGGAAAAATTAACACTGTAACATAAATAAAAATGCATACTCAGGATACAAGTATTTTAGTTCAAAGTATAAAACTTAAAGAACTCCTTGTGTTTTGCAACAGAAGACATATACAAAAATATTTACAGCAACACTGTTAGCTACAATAAAAAACCAAGCCAAACCAAACCAAAACCTGGAAACAATTTAAATATCCATTGGCAGAAAAATGCATAATAAAGTGTGCCTTGTCAATAAAATCAAGTATCTAGTAGTGAAAATAAATTGCTACTATACCTAATGATGGGGATGAATCTTAGAAATGTAAAACAGTAAAAAGAAAAAAAAGTAAGTGCTGAGGATATAACTAATGGCACCATTTTTGTAAAATTCAAAAGCAAGCAATTTCTGTCTCTCCCTGTCTCTCTTTATATACATATATGTTTGTGTGTATGTATGTATGTGTGTGTACGTATGTGTATGTATGTGTCTGTATGTGTGTCTATGAATACATATATATATACATATTCATCAATCTAGAATTATAACGGCAAATTTCATGATGCTGATTACATAGGGAAATACTGGGGAATGAGGTAGTAGTGGATTATATAGGTATCTTTTCTCTAAATCTGGGTGATGTTTTCACTCTAAAACTAGATAAAGGATTCAACAGTGTTTATGTTATTAAACTATACTTCATCACGTATATGTTATGTATATAATTATATATGAGATGAAATCTTGTGATCGTAAGAATCCTTCTAGCTGAAAAGGAGGAAGAGAGTCAGTGCCAAAATGATATGAAACTGACTGGGTCTGTGCTGGAGGAAAAGGACCAAGAAAAAGCTGAAGAAACTGGGCACCCTCTAGAAGCCATAAAAGTGAAGGAATGGGTTCTCTCCAAAACCTCCAGAAAGAATGCAGCCTGGTAGACACCTTGAATTTAGTCTTAACGAAACACACTGGACTTCTGACCTTGAGAAGTGTGAGATAGTACATTTGTGTTGTTTAAGCCACTTGCAGTATACATATTTTTAAAATTTTCTGCATGTTATGTTTTTTTTTTGACATCTTAAAAAACTCTTCTGGCTGAGGAGAGACTACCTCTCCCAGGTCCAGTCAAATTTCAGAGATAGCAAAGGGCCCAGCCGGGAGCATGCCTTGAGTATGCAAACTAACGACCTCAGAGCCTTCCTTCCTCTATCAGCTAGTGCACCTGGAAGATCACGTTTCTGTGCCGTAATCATCTCGGGGCTGGATACCGGGCAACTAGAAACCATCTCTATAGCCCAAAGCCTAGCAAAATTATTCAAACCAGGCAACCATGAAGAAACTGTTCACCTTGCCCTGCCTGCCTTTGCAGAAGAAACCCCAATAAAAACTGTGGCTTGAACTTTCATGCTCCTACCTTCTGCCCCGACCACCTGGTGTCTTTCCCACGTGGCCCTGCATGGCACGCTGTGCCTTTTGTCTCTAGGACCTGTGAGTATAATAAACTGTGTTTTTCCTGAGCCTCCCTGTCTCTTCTTGTGGCCACACCTGACTGACCATCTCATAGAAGAATAGAAACACCACTAAACTTGTGGCAATCTGTGACGGTAGCAATAGGAAACCAGTTTATCTTTTTGAACTGATTTGCATACAATATTACTACCAGTTTTTGAAGACATCTCTAAAACAACAGATTTTTTTTTTGCCAGTAATTGGAAAGGGTAGAACATTTAAGGCAACTATTACTGGATTCATAACCAGACGGGAAAAATAATCCAGAATTCTTTCTGTTTTAAAAAATCCTAATCAGAGATCCCGGCAAATTTCAAAATGATCAGAAAATAACTCACCTTTGTCAAATAAACAAGAACAAAGTTCAAACTCCTTACCAATGTCTCACTGGTTTAGCTGTATCAGCTTTTACAGTTCCGAAGTACTGCACAACAGAGGTTCCCATGTGTCAGGAAACAGAATACTGATACCCAAGGGTGGAATAATTGCTTCTAACATCACCTCTATAATATCTCTCATGTTGCCTTTACCATCTGCTCTATGAACCCCACCGCAGGGATGGTGGTTGTATGGGGCCACCGATTCTGAAATAATGGCCCATTGGGAAAGTGCCTTTCAATTCTCAGTTCCTAAAGCAACAGGGAAGAAAGTCATTTTATAAGAACTCTTTAGAGGCTTAAAAGGTTATCTCAGATCTCCCTCTGACTCCTCCATTATCCATATGTACAACTATTCTCTTAGAAAAGGGAAGAATTATTTTAATATTCCAAAACTTTTAAAAGAGCAATCTAATTGTGTACCAATTTTGGAAAGATGCAATTAAGAGGGATGGATTATAACAAAATGTGCTGGATCAATGAAATAACACTTCATTTCTCAATCAGATATTTAACTTGTATATTTGACTTGTACAAATCTAATAATTAACTTGTATAAATATAAGATTGAAAATTAAAATACTAGCAAAATCAATACAATAACACTCCTCATTTCTCAATCAGATATTTAACTTGTATAAATCTAATATTTAACTTGTATAAGATTGAAAATTAAAATACTAGCAAAAACAATACAAAGCGGTATTCCATTTAGAATACTGCCCAGTCCGTACCCTCTAATGTAATAATTTCTGGAAAGGTAAACTTAGTTCATGGGAACATTCTTCCAGAAGCTGAAAGAAATTGATTTCAACTAACATAGTTCATTCAGTTTGTGGGTACCTGGCTTTAGGTATAAACACCCACAAAGGGCCAGTATTCCCAGTAGCTGCTTGCTGTCAATGAAAACTAGTCATTTTTGTTGCTCTTGAGTTGCAAGGTAACAAGTTATTCTCCCCCTAAGTTGCTGGACACCAGTCCTCCACAAGACCCCATTCAGCCACCAGTCCCTTCTGTCTTTGATGCTTGCTTAACATTTCTTTATTATTAATTATTATTATACTTTAAGATCTGAAGTACACGTGCAGAATGTGCAGGTTTGTTACATAGGTATATAAGTGCCATGCTGGTTTGCTGCATCCGTCACCCTGTCGTCTACATTAGGTATTTCTCCTAATGCTGTATCTCCCCTATTCCCCCACCCCTGCTATCCCTCCCCTAGGCCCCAACACCCCGACAGGCCCCTGTGTGGGATGTTCCCTTCCCTGTGTCCATGTGTTCTCATTGTGGTATTTCTACTCAATTCTCCTTTGTCTGCCAATTGTATACCTAATTTTCAGCCTTTACAAATTGGGCAAGACAACCAGGTGGACTGCTCTCTGTCCTTCATAGCAAGTTGCATCAATAAGGCTGTGGGTGGGAGAAAAAAATGGCAGAAGTTTCTGCATCATTTTTCTGCCCACTTCTCAGCTCTAAAACTCCAATTCACTCCATTTTGTGTTATACCAACTATGAAGGGGAAACTTATATATTTCTCCTGGTTTAGATAATGTAGATGTGGAAGTCTGCTAGTTGCAACAGAATATTCATTCTTCATTGACTTTACTGCTGTTTGATGTTAATCATACAATTTGCATGCTAAAATAATCATTTACATATGACATTATTTTGCATTTTATTAATTAATTAATTTATTTATTTTTGAGATGGAGTCTTGCTTTGTTGCCGAGGCTGAAATGCAGTGGTGTGATCTCGGCTCACTGTAACCTCCGCCTCCCTGGTTCAAGTGATTCTCTTGCCTCAGCCTCTCGAGTAGCTGGGATTACAGGTGCACACCATCATGCCTGGCTAATTTTTACATTGTTTAAGTAGAGATGGGATTTTGCCATGTTGGCCAGGCTGGTCTGGAACTCCTGACCTCAGGTGATCTGCCCACCTCGGCCTCCCAAAGTGCTGGGATTACAGGCATGAGCCACCATGCCTGGCCTCATTTTGTATATTTAATATGTGGGCATCTGATTATTATTATTTTTGGACTTCCACTAAACAATTGTTCTACTACTGAAACATATGACTTGGGTCCTAAAACAATGAAAGTCTCTGGGAAAATGAACTATAATTTTGTCTTTCTGACATTCTATTGTCAATCAACACTACAAACAGTCTTCAAATCAGAATTCTAAGAATTTCTTCCCAATCATGGGAAGAAAAGTTTTTGAGAAAAGTTGAGAGATTCTTCATAATTTTAAGGTGGATAATAATGTCATAGAATAATAATTTTTGAAGATATTCCAACTGGTGTGTTTCCTTCAATGTCTGATGTAAACTCTATTATATTTTATTATATGTGTGTTTTTAAAATTTTGGTCAAATACATATAACATTTATCATCAGTGACATTTTGTACATTAAGAGCATTATACAGCCATCACCACCACTACCTAGTTTCACATCATTGTTGTCACCCCTAAAGGAAACCCCATACCCATTTAGTGGCCTTCTTTCCTCCCCCTGTAGTCACTGGCAACCATTAATCTGCTTTCCGTCTCCATAGATCTGCCTACTCTGGATATTTCAAATAAAGAAAATCACACTATATGTGACCTTTTGTGTCTGGCTTCTTTCACTTAGCATAAGTTTTTACAAGGTTTTATGGTGTATTTAAGAACACAGAGGTCGTTTATGGAAACGTGAAGGGTCTTATTGAGATAATTATATATACAAGGTGATATAGTTTCAGAGATGTATTTTTGGAAGTGAGTGCTTTATACGTAATGATGTATATGTATATGTATATGTATATGTATATGTATATAGATAAACCATCATCTGTGTATATATGTATTATACATAAAATCCATGGGAATCCACAATCATCATAAAAGATGAAAACAACAGTTACTATTAATCAAACGATACTAACTTTCAGGCATAAAACTAGATGCTTTAAAAATAATCTGGACTTGAAAAAATAATGAGTAAAATTTGCCCTGTATGTAAAGTTTCAGGATAATACTGAAGCTTTTAAGAGCCTAACAGCTTCATCTTGCATACAAGTACTTTTCATGATAGCAGTATCTGACACTGTCAGGGTTTATCTGTTTACTTCTCACTAATCAGAGATTTTTTTTTTCTATCATATGTAACTTGGGACTAATGTTACAGAACTAACAAAGAAAAGAAGATTTATTTGGGGCCTGTCGAAGATCAAATTTTTTACCAAAGTAAACAAATTATGTGAATCAAGTTTGTTTACTTCAAGTGTTTCCAGTTTAAAGATATGTAGATTTTTAGTTATATAAATACATATTTAAAAATTGCATCTATTTTAAAGTTCACACTTCCCTTCACAATTTTAATGAGATATTAACATTTAGTAGCTTGGCATTTGATGAAAGATATGGTTTATAAATAAGAACAGAAGAATAGATATTATTGGCAGAAAACTTTGTTGTATTTGACATTTGTCCTTAGAAAACTGAACCTGTAAATGAAATTATTCCAATCATTATTTTCCAATTGTTCTGAATGCTAAGACTTTTATTTTTGAGACAGTCTTGCTCTGTTGCCCAGGCTGGAGTGTGGTGGTACAATCTCGACTCACTGAGATCTCTGCCTCCTTGGTTGAAGTAATTTTCATGCCTCAGCTCTGAATAGCTGGAATTACATGCTCCCACCACCATGTCTGGCTAATTTTTGTATTTTTAGTAGAGACAGGCTTTTGCCATGTTAGCCAGGCTGGTCTCAAACTCCTGACCTCATCTGATCCACCCGCCTCGCCCTCCCAAAGTGCTGGGATTACAGGCATGAGTCACTGTGCCCAGCCAACACTCATGTTTGTTATCACACTTTGACATTTTTCAGTGATATTTAAATTTTCAGAAATTTAAACCACTTATTGTCTTTTGGGAATTTTAAAATTCATGATGGCTTATATGGCATATCACTAACTATGAAATATGATAGATTAAAAACTAAACAGAAAATGTTCCACTTTGGAAGAATTATAGTTAATTAAATGTTAAATGTTAAAGAAAAAATTAAATTGCATTTGTTTTCCTTCTGAGCAATCTAGATGTTTCTTAAATAGCTTTTTTTTCTTTTTCCTTTTTTTTGAGATGGAGTCTTGCTCTTTTGCCAGGCTAGAGTGCAGTGGCACGATCTTGGCTCACTGCAACCTCCATCTCCCGGATTCAAGCGATTCTCCTGCCTCAGCCTCCTGAGTAGCTGGGACTACAGGTGCGCACCACCATGTCCAGCTAATTTTTTGTTTTTTAGTAGAGATGGGGTTTCACCATGGTCAGGATGGTCTTGATCTCCTGAGCTCATGATCCACCCACCTTGGCCTCCCAAAGTGCAGGGATTACAGGTGTGAGCCACCACGCCTGGCCTCTTAACTAGTTTTTTGTTGATTTGGAGATTGGCCAAGAAGCTCTGTGGAGGCTAAGTATACTGTAAAGCTGGAGAGAAATTAACTTCTTTTAGAAGCTACCGTTGAATATTGCTGCCTCATTTAGGATAGCTCTTGACAGTAACAGATGAAATGTTTGCTGCTTCTGCAACAAATAAAATTTTAAAATCCATTATTCACTCTTACCTATATAGTACATATACAACCTATTAAAATCAGAATTAAAAGAGAAATGTAATCAATCATTAAATATTTTCTTCTTGGGTAGAGAACACCACTCATTTTAATATTTCTACACTTACAGGTATTTGGGATTATGCATACATATTTAAAAATATTTGAATATAGGGTATCATAGGCAAACAAGTTTCCAAATTTTGGTGTGTTTTTGCATTGCATACAAATATTTGGCAAACTGTGAATATTACCTTCTATTTGAGTATGTAAGCTTGAGGAAATTTATATTTTATTGAATGTAAATCCTAGAGTAAGTTTAGCATGATGTTGCAGCTAAAACTTTCAGAAATGCTTAAGTATGGTTATTTCATTCCCATATTATGGGTTTTGACCTGTTCTGGATCTATTGATATTTCTTTTCTCTTAAAATTAGCTTTCTATTTATACTTGAATACTTTTATGACAAAAAAAGTATTTGAAGTGATGAGAACACATGGAGTAAATTAAGCATCTTTACCAATCCTGTATTGTAGGACAAGAGCAACAATTGAGATTTCACTGATCTTCCTTCGGACCATTTGCTATGTAAATAACTCAGCATGACACATAATATGCTGCTAACTACAAGTGACATCATATCATAGGCAAGGTCTCTTTATGGTAGCAGATTATTTTCTCTCAGGGACTACCATATACCAGCTGAATGCCACTGAGCAACTTCTGTTCAAACCATGTGGAAAAGGCTCAGCAAAGCCCTGCCCAGATCTCTAGCTTACAGTTTCATGGCATATAATAAAATACTTTTGTTTGTTTGTTACTGGAATAGAACTAGGTAACTAGAAGTGGGTGCTGCTCTAAGATGAAAACTGAAAACATGTTCCCTTGACTCTGGGACCAGGTAGCAAGAAGAAGCTTGCAAGGATTTGAAGAGATTGCTGTGATGGCTAAAGGAATGAGAAGGAAATTCTTATTAGAGGAGAGAAAAGAAAATCTACCCCTACACTGTGGGACAGAAAGCTTGGCAACCCATTTCAGTAAAGTAGAAAATAGAAAATGCAATTAATGAAGTGTTGCATTTGGCTAAGAATATTTTCATATTCTAGATAAATTCTTGAAAATTTCACTTCACTTTTTTATGAGCTCTAGGTAAAGATCTTCTCAAGGAAGTGGCTACAGTCCCGTGTGTATACTTCAAAAATGTTAAAAATATGCCTCATAAATATTCTCAATTAGGTTAAAGGGTCTTTAAGAATCGTAAGAGCTTTATCTCAAAGAATCTTGACTCCCAGCCCAAGGTAGAGAATCATAGGAAGCCCACAAAAATATTAAGGTAATTAGACTGGTAGAAGCACCATTGGCTTCATTTGAAATGGGCAGGTACAGTTCAAAATGCAAAGAGCTTGCAAGGTTCCCACATTTCTATGAGCAGGAAGTGGCATGAAAAGGCTACTTAGTAGCAAACATGGCTCATTTTTACAGCAAAGGAAAGATGACTCCAAAGGCAGAAACAAGAACCCAAATAGTGAAGTCAAGATGTACATTTTCTGGGAGCAGGACTGGGCCTTAGTTATGTAACTGGAAGGCTATACTTTCCCAGGATTCAGAATTCCTATGAACCAGTGATTACAACTTACTTCCCATCACCCCTTTCCTATTGAATGTTATCTCTTTGCAGTTTTCCTATTCTGTATCACCTATCTAGATTGACTTTGTGTGGAACAGAAAACGTGTTTTTAAATTTACAAGTCTTTTGATCAAGAGGAATCATAATCAAGATCCACCCTTTGGGAACCTCATTTGCACTTGCATCTAATTTAGTTGACACAATTCTAGAATTCAAGACAATGCTATAGTGGGATAAAAAAGTTGGGGTCTTTAGGAAGGGGTGTTTATGTTTTGCATATTGAAGAATATAAATAATGTCACTAGAAGGACGACTGTGTCAGATTAAAGAAATCCTAGGGGTTGTAAGAATCCTCACAGCTTTTACCCCGTCTCTTAAAACACTCTGAGACACAGCCGGCTGCCATGTCAGATGTTAGAAACCCCTGAGAAGCTACACTGGAGGAGCCACATGTAAGAACTCTGATCCACAGTCCCAGCTGGGCCTAGATTTCCAGGCTTCCTCACCAAGGCGCTAGGCACATGAATGAAAACCATTTTGAACACTTAAGGCAAGCTGATCCTCCAGGTGAAACCAGAGAGTTTACATCAATGACAAGAGGAGCGGAAAAGGTACCCAGCAAATCCCCACCCAAATGCTGATCGACATCCATGTGAAACCTAATAAAATAGGTGTTGTTTTAAGCCATTTTATTGTGAATGTTGTTGCTTTAAGATTCAGATAGAGCTTACACATAGAGTTGTACCAAATGCATAGAGATGTGTAACCACAATCATAGGTAGGTTACAGAATAGACTTCTCACCCGCAAAAATTCCCTGTGTTACCCTATTGTATCGAAACCATCTCTGCACCTGTTCCCTTATAGCCAGTGGTGTCTTCTTTATCCTTATTTCTTTGCTTTTTCTAGAATGTTATATAAATGGAATCATACACTATTTAACTTTTTGAGTCTGGCTCCTTCTTAAGTTATTGTGTATATCAGTTTATTCTTAATTGCTGAGTTGCATTCCATTGTATGGGCATACCACAGGGCTTATTCATCCATTGCTGGACTTTAGGTGTTTTTCCAGTATTTTGTGATTATGAATAATTTTGATATACGCATTTGTCTACAGAATTTTAGGTAAGCATTCATGTTTGTTTCTTGTAAGTAAATATCTAAGAGTGAGATTACCAGGTCACATGAAGTACATGTTTACATTTAGAAAAAAGTGCTATACTCTTTTCTAGAGTGGCTGTAGTATTCATACTTCCACAAAAATATTTAAGAGTTACAGTTTCTTTGCACTCTTACCAGTAGTTAGTAATCTCATGTTTGTTTAAAAAATTAATTTCATATTTTCTCATGTATGTGTAGTTCTAACTCATTGTGGTTTTACATTTTGCTAATGGCTAATGATATCAAGCAATGCTGTCTGCCGATTTCCACTATCTTTTTAGTGAAGTGTAACAAACATTTAAATCGTTCGTTGAAAGAATTGATTTTATTTTACTATTAAATTTTACAGTTCTTTATAAATATTCTGGATAAATATCTTTTGCCAGATATGAGATTGGCAAACTTGCTTATTTGTAGCATGTAGAGTGTTTTTTCCTTCTATTGACAGAATCTTTCACAGGGAAAAGAAAGGTGTTTAATTATGATAAAGCTCACTTTATCCATTGTTTATATTTTTAAAATTGTGCTTTTGGTGTTATATCTAAGAGCTTTTTTTTTGAAACAGAGTTTCACTCTTGTTACCCAGGCTGGAGCGCAATGGCTTACCACAACCTCCTCCTCCTGGGTTCAAGCAATTCTCCTGCCTCAGCCTCCCGAGTAGCTGGGACTACAGGCTGCACCACCATGCCCAGCTAATTTTTGTATTTTTAGTAGAGACGGGGTTTCCCCATGTTGACCAGGATGGTCTTGATCTCTTGACCTCATGATCCACTGGCCTTGGCCTCCCAAAGTACTGGGAATATAGGCATGAGCCACGGTGCCCGGCGTCTAAGAGCTCTTTACCTAACCCAAAGTCACAGGTATTTTTTTTTTTAGGTTTTTGTTTTATTCTAACGATATTATAATTTTAAATTTCATATTTAGGTTTGTGGTCCACTATGAGTTTATTTATGTATGAGGTATGAGTACGTATTGCATTTCATTTCTTTCTTCTGTATAGTTCACAAATTATTCCTACACTATTTGTTGAAAAGATTAGAATGGTATTTTCTTATGGTACAGAAACTAGAGAATAGATTTAAAACTGTGTGAGGCAAGAGATTATTTGTTCACTCCTGAGTTTTGCTCATCTTTGAAGATATATATTCTTTCTTTACTCAAACACATAGATTATATGTGTATATATATATATACACATATATATATACAATGTACTTTCTTTTACTCAGACACACAGAATAATTGACATTAGCTAGAAATTCCTTAGCATGGTTTATGTGAGAGTAATGATTAAAAAACAAAAAAAGCCAAGTATGACAAAACAGAATATATCACAACAATTTTGTTGTTAAAAGAAAGAAATTTTAAAAATAGTTAAAAATTTTAAGAAATGTTCTTTGTTAGAAAGCTGGCAAGCTGAAATTGAATCTGTAGTTCAATATTTAATATCAGTAGAAGCTGTGTGAATGGATATTGACCAGAGACTCATCTAATTAATTTGAGGGTAAGAAAATGTATTATTTGATGTTTTTAATACGCTATTTTAAGAAACATAATTTGAAGACTAGGAACACTAAAGCTTGCTTTGAGTATTGTTCAGAATGAAATAATTTTGTAACACATTTTTCGATAACTCTGGTACTAAAAATTGTCAAGGACAAGCAATTTAGCCCTAAAATAAGTAATAAGAAATAGAAGCCCAGAAAGGAAAGAGAATTGCAAAAATATATTGCATTCTGAATCAAATAGCCACTGGGCTTTTGCCGGGCAAAACACTGCTGAACTCATGGAGAAATTTCAGAAGGAAAAATCTCTCTCTCCTTTGTTTCTGATGTTTGCTTTTTCTTCAGTGTTTTGATAGTAAAAAGGAGATAGATGGAAAATCAGACTTGCAATATGATTCATTTGCATGTTGTAAAAGTCTTATGATCGCAGCAGAAAAATGACAGCTTTTAAAGCCTGTTTCCTGGTATTTCATCACCTTTCCCAGAAGTATGTAAATTACTGGAAGATAATTGCTGTGAATACATTATTCTTGTTCTTGAGATTCCCTGGTCCTTGTGAAATTCAATCTATGTCCCTTGGAGTAGAGTTGGTGGAGAGGGATGATACCCTGGAATAAAGATGCAAAATTATTGAAGATCCATTCTGTTGGTTAGTTTTGTTTTACTTTACCTTTCCCATTTAGTAGCATCAAGAAAGAACAACCTATTTGATTATATGAAACTCTGTATCTGTTGTGGAATAAAAAGTATTTCATAAGGAAATTCAGAAGTAAGCTATTTCTTCTCTTTTAAATTTAGACTTACAGAAAAGTTGCAAAAAATAAGAGTTCTGTAAACCTTTCACACAGCTTCTGCTAATGTTAATATTTTATATATTCACAAGTAGTTCTTGAAACCTGAAAATTAACATTGATACAATACTATTAACTTACCTGCAGACCTGTTTGGATTTCATGAGATTATGAAAAAAGAATTCAAGATTATGAAATTAGAGAATCTAAAATCCTCTCATATCTTTTTTTTCTGGTCTAGGATATGATCTAGGATCCCACATTGCATTTAGCTGTTATCTTAGTATCTTCTAATCTGTGACAATCCCTTAGTGTTTCTTTTTTTCTTTTCTTTCTTTTTTTTTTTGTTCTGTCTTTCATATTCTTAGCATTATTGAAGAATACCGACCAGTTATTTTGTGGAACGTCCCTCAGTTTCTCAGTTTGGCTTTGTCTGATGTTTCCTCATAAATCAATTGGTATTGGTATTATTCCTTTTTAACAAAAATGCTGCAGAAAGGACATTGTGCCTTTCTCATTGCCTCATATCAATAGCACATGATGTTGACCTGTTTCACAGGTGTTTTTAAGCTTGAAGCAGAAGTGTCTGCATTGTGCCATTGCACTTCAGCCTGGGCAACAAAGTGAGACTTCATTTCAAAAAACAAAAGGGGTCTGAGATGATTCATGGTAAAGCTATAGTGAAGCTTATTTGGTTACTATTTGCATGATATTTTAGGTTTCCTCATAACCCTTGCATCTTGGTTGATTTTAACAATTCTTACAGACGTGCATTTTTTAAACATTTTGTAGGATAGGATATTACATACAATAGGTGTTTAAGTTGAAAAACTTACAAAAATGATGCATCTTAGAAGTGACAGCTCTGTGTCTGGGTTTATAAGTACAGGACAGGACCCCCTCTCTTGCTCCATACACCACTGCAGCTGCAGCTCTTGCTGCTGCTACTATAGGCTGGGGCAGGCAAGCTAGAGAGGTGCCTGTCTGGGGCTGTGAATGGTGACTGTGTCCCCACTGGTGGTGCATGGCCTTTGTGCTTGAGCTCACAAGAGGAGAGGGTTCCTCACCTACTCTGTATGGTGCTGTGATTCTGCTGCCATCAAAAGTATGTAGGCCTGAGAGCTGTGTTTCTGGGACTGTGAGTGGCAACCCAGCATTGCAGCTACTGGCAACACTAGTATTGCATTGCTTGGAACCCAGAGGGTTGTCCTGCCATTGCCAACACCACACTGGCTGCTCAGGGACCTAAGAACCCACTCACCTATGTGGCCTGTGACTGCCATTGCTGGCATCACAGCAAGCCACTTGGGGGACCAAGAACAGGCCTGCTAGGTCCTACTAACACTGGTTCTGGTGTGTGCTTCCCTGGAAGCTCAAGTACAGGCATATTCAGCACTCTGCTACCACCACCGAGACCAGGACCTAAAGATTGGTGCACGTGGCATCCTTGTCCCCAGCAAAATTTTACCATAACCTCCACTAGTACCTGTACCCTAAACCAGTGAGGAAATCACAGATACCACCAGTGCTGTTTATAGTCAGCTGAATCACACAGAGATTACACTACCTCATTCACTGAGAATCAAAGCCAAAGGGTTCTAGCAAACTGAAACCACTGATAGATATTCAGGAAAAAGTCCTTCCTTGTGAAAGTAAATTAAAAAAATTGTGAGAAATGACTATGACCGCAGATATGTAGATATTACCATAAGGACACCAGAAACATGATAAAGCAAAGAAATGTGACACTTTCAAGGGAACACAATAATTGCCCAGTAACAGATCCAAACTGCAGATGTATTAACAAAACTATGAAAAAGGAATTCATAATTATGATATTAAAGAAACTTAATGAGATAAAGAGACTTTGAAAATACAATATGCAGGAATCAGAAAAACAATTCAGGATATGAATGATAAATTTATGAAAGAAATAGCTATCTTAATAAAAAACCAAACGTAAATTCTGTAACTGAAGAACTCCCTGAATAAAATGTAAAATACACTTAAAAGCTTCAACAATAAACTAAATCTAGCAGAAGAAAGAACCACAGAACTTGAAGACAGGTCTTTTTAAATAACCCAGTCAGACAAAAATAAAGAAAAAAGAACAAAGTGTTTATGATATATGGGATAACATAAAGCAACCAAACATACAAATTATTGGTACTTCTGAAGGTAAAGAAAGGTTAAAATTGTTTGAAAGCCCATTTAATGAAATAAAAGATGAATATTTCCCAAGACTAGCAGGATATTTCAACATCCACAGTTGAAATATCAGTGTTCCCCAAAAGATTCAATGCAAAAGGTCTTCATGGCTTATAGACAAACTGTCTGAAGACAATGGCAAAGGGAAATTCTAAAAACAGAAAGAGAAAAGCATCTAGTCACCTTTAAAAGAGTTCCCATCAGATTAACAGTAAGTACATACTACATGTTTTCATAGCTTTGGGTCTTACACTTAAGATCCATTAGAAAAAAGTACTCACTTTTTTTCTATGAAGAAAACATAAGGAAAAGTCTTCAGGACATTGGTCTTGGCAAATATTTTATGGCTTAAAACCTCAAAAACATAGGCAACAAAAACAAAAATAGACAAATGAGACTGTATTAAACTAAAAAGCCTCTGCAAAGCAAAGGAAACAATCAATGAAATGAGGTGATAACCTGCAGAATGGGAGAAAATATTTGCAAGTTACTCATCTGACAAGGGACTATTATTCAGACCATATATAAGCAACTTGATTAACTCAACAGGAAAAAATAAAAATAAAAAAAAGGTGCCAAATAATCCCATTAAAAGATGGACAAAAAACACGAGTATACATTTCTCAAAGAAGACATACAAGTGGTCAACTGATAGCAGATAGCTTAAAGAATGTCCAGCATCACTAATCATTAGGGGAATGCAAACCAAAAACACAATGAGATATTATCTTATGCCAGTTAGAATGGCTATAATTAAAGACAAATAAAATAACAGATGCTGGTAAGGGTGCAGAGAAAGGAGAACTCATACACTCTTGGCAGGAATGTAAATTAGTACAACCCCAGTATGGAAAACAGTATGGAGATTTCTCAAAAAACTGAAAGTAGAACTACCATACGATCCAGCAATCTCACTACTGGGTATCTATCCAAAGGAAAAGAACTCAGTCAAAGGGACACCTGCACTTGCTTGTTTATCACAGCACTATTCACAATAGCAGTTATATAAAATCAACCTAAGTGTATGTTAACAGGTGAGTAAATAAAGAAATGTGGTAAATATACACCATGGGATATTTTTTGACCTAAAGAAAGTATGAAATAATTTCATTTCCAACATGGAAAGAACTGCAGGTCATTGTGTTAAATGAAATAAGTCAGGTACAGAAAGACAAATATTGCACTTTCACACTCATATGTGAGAGCTAAAAAAAACTTATGACCTCATGGAAATAGAGACAGAATGATAAACACCAGAGACCATGAAGAGCAGGTAGTGGTAAGAGAGGGATTAAGACCGGTTGGTAATGGGCATAAATGTACAATTAGATAGAAGAAATAAATTCTAGTGTTTGATAGAAGATGAGAATGACTATACTTAGCATCAATATCATGTATATTTCAAAGTAACCAGAAGCGTTACCAATACAGTTACCGGATACCAATACAGCTACCGGAGTTACCAGTGCCAATATCTGATACCAGTATTTCTGATACCAATACGTAAAAATGATAAACCCATGTAAAAATTATGTATACCCCAAGCATACTGACTTGAACACTAAACATTCTATGCATGTAACAAATACTTACATGTATCAAAAAAAATGTAAATCATATTAGGTTGGTGCAAAAGTAATTTGTCATTTCTTTTAATGGTGAAAACTGCAATTATTTTTGTACCAAGCTAATATATCAATAAGAGAGGAAAAAACAGTGACAGAATCTTAGGTTGACGTGTACTCACAGAAAAAATCAAGTCTTACAGTTCAAGAATATGAGCATGCCTGTGTTACACTCAGAATTTGTTTTTTAAATAATTATGATCAGACTACATATACTATGGATTCTTGTACGATGTGTTCTATTATTGGTCACCAATTATTTTGGCTTCTTTTTTTGTGGTTCTTTATTTGAAAGGGATTTACTGCTTCGCTGTAGTTAGGAGTGGCCATGTGACCTAAGAGTTAAATATCAGAGAATTAGACAATGAAGAGGTAAGGGTGGTGGTGGAAATAGTAGTCGAGGAAGGAAGAGCAAATGCAAGGAACAGATGCAAGATAAAATATTGCATACTTGGAAGAGTAAGAGTTCACAGGGCATGTCTGAAAGGCAGAGTGAGTTAGGAGGTGCGGTGGGGAGAGAAATCCGTCTGATGACTTAAGGAGAGACAGGTTATATAGGCTAGCATAAGCCATGGGAGTTTGAAGTTTGCTCCAACAGGAATTATTTGAGAGCCAATGAAAGAGCAGAAAAATGACAAGATCTTATTTGAGTTTTAGAAAGATCCAGAGTAGTGATTGGGCAGGCAGCAAGGCAGAAGCAGAGTTAGATTATTTGACCATTCCTGTCACAACAGTGAGAGGGGATCCACAGAGTGGTAAAAAATGTGACATATTTGGGAAATATTTTGTGTGACATATTTGGAAAATAATTTGCTGTGCCCTTGTGATTCATTAGATTACTGGGTTTAAGAGAGGAAGAAATAGGTCCTCAATTTTCTGGCTGAGTCAACGAGATAACAAACAGGTGAAGCAGATTTGGATATGATGAGCTCCAGGAATTTGTAGAATTGAGGAAGATCATCAGTTCAGATATTTGAGAAACCAACTTGCTAATTAGACTACAGTGTCAGTGGACAGTTAATCTTGCCTTTAACATTATAGCATATACATATGCTGTTCTAAATACTATGTTTCAAAGTTATTTCGGTTTGTTTTGTATTTTCCCATCTGTTTCACATGGAGACACTTGGGCTATAGCTATTGATTGAATAATTACCGCCATACATGTAGATAGCCATAAAGCCAAAGGCGAGGATAAATGTACATAGAGAGCATGTGTGTAGCAAAGGCAGCACCTCTGATTGAACCTTTATAATGGCCAGCATTCAAGAAATAGAAGGAAGATAATAGTACAAATATATCTAGGAAGGAGTGGTCAGAGAGTTAGAAAACCAGGAGATGGTTGAATCAGAAAAGACAAAGTAAGACAGTTTTCAAGAGCGTAATCAACACTGCCAGATTCTGCAAAGAAGTCAAGAAAGTTTAAGCTCATGTGGTCATTGTCGTTATTGAATACTTTGGAAATAACAATTTTAGTGAAGTGATTCATGAAAAACCAGGCCTAGAAAAGAATATTCAGTAAGGAATTGAGGAATAGAATCATGTACAATCATTTAAAGTAATTTGGCTATGAAAAGAAAGAGAGAAATATGGAAACAACTAGAAATAGACAAATCCAGAGAAAGCTTTCGTTTTAGGAAGGCAGTTAGCAAACTGAAATATTAAAGGGAGAGGACACATAAAGAAGACTTGAAATACATTGAGTGTGGTCCTGGAGTAAAAAGGACTTCAGGATTTGATCTAGAAAAAACTGGGAATTAATCTTATTTAAAAGGAGGGAAATATGCCTCAATATATCAGCAGGAACATTATACCCAGGTTAATTTTTAGGTTTGGTGGCAGATAACTGAAAGGTTTCTTGTGCTCTGAAACCTTGTGTTCTGGTCTCTCCTTTTTCTGTGAAGACAAAGGTAAGGTCATCCATTGAGAATCAGAAGACAGGTCTGGAGGTTAAGGGTAGTTGTGATTTATGTGGAAGACTGGCACTCAATCTCCATTGGACTTGTCTCAGAATTTGTCAGCCAGTATTACAGAGATTAGAAAGATAGAAATATATTAAAGTTAGGGATCTTGATGTGATTTCTGTTTAGTCAACTGCATACTCTTATGGGAGATTGAGACAAAGCCACAATTTGCTCATTCTGAGTTTCTACTTGCAAGTGGGGTGATGGGATTACGGTATCATTGAGTTTTTCCACAGTTGTGTCAATGGAGTTTCCCTGTCATTCACTCGTTTTATGACTGTTGACAGAACAAATGTAAGTTACCCAGTAATAATTGTAATTGTGGCTCAGTGACTGTGATTGTTTCTTCGTTCTTAGATTTCAGCAGTGTGTTCCTGGAGGCAACTGCTCCAGCAGCAATTTTCCCACGTCCTGATTCAGGCAAGGGTAGCAGCTTTGCTTACAAGCCAAATCTGTGGCATAAGCCTCCTCCTCCAGCTTTCCAGTACTTTTATAAACATCTCATTCCCAGAAATAAATTCCCTTCCGTGAGGTGGCTGGCATGGTTTCCGTTACAATCACTGAACACAACTGGAGCAATCTTTGCCACCAGAGCGTTGTGGGAATGGGAACTTTGTACTGCTCAGTTGGCCTGTTTGTGTTTCATGGCCAGGCACATCTGAATCCATTAAATGACCGGATACTAGAAGTACATAGAAACCAGTGGCAAAATCAGTTAGACTTTTTACCTACGGTCACCTGAAATGAAGTACATGATTTTGCAAACCAAGTATTGAAAGCCATAGCAAAGAAGAATGTCACTGGCAAGTCAAGGACTGAGAAATGGGTTGCCTGCTTCTGATGACATTGGGGAGCTCAAAAACAGAAAGTCAAGCACCGCATGTTCTCACTCATAGGTGGGTGTTGAACAATGAGAACACGTGGACTCGGGGAGGGGAGCGTCACACACTGGGGGCAGTTTTCAGGGGTAGGGGAGAGACAGCGAGGGGTGAGGAAGGAGGGGACAGTGGGGAGGGATAACATGGGGAGAAATGCCAGGTATAGTATGCACCTAAAGTAAAATAAATTTTAAAAAAGTATGGCCCATAAAAGAAAAAATTAATGAATTAGACTTTATCAAAAAATATTTAAATAAATAAAATAAAATCTGGTGCAGAAATTTAAATTCTCATATTAAGGTATGGTCAGAGAACCAGGGATTCTTCATGACTCTCCTGAATTTGCATCTTATTTCTAGTACCTTTATGGATGAGGATGGTACTGCTGAAAACTAAAAACAAAGGATTAATCTGTGAATTGCTAAACTAAAAAGTACATTATATTCACTCTCTTGCAGAGTGACATGTAGGAGTGTTAGCTCCTTGGTTAGGAAAGATTAAAGTGCAAATATTAGAATAATAAAATTGGGAAGATTTAGAAAATTCCAACAAAGTCCAGGGCTCTTGTGTTGGCAGAAGCAGCTCCTCCTCCCATTTTTGATGAGGGAGGGATATAAGAAAAATAGATAACCCCTTCCCCCAAACGCATCATTGCCCTCAGACCTATTATTGCAGTAGTGGATCTCCGAAAGCAGCTAGAAAGCCAATTACAGTCTATCCAACAAGGAGAATTCTTGTGTACTAAGAAATTGCTAGATTTTTTTACCATTTTTGATGCATAAATAGTTATATGTGAAATAGATTCCAAGAGTGCTAGACCATGGATTGTGAAACAAAATTTTAGGATTGGTTAAACTGATTGCTGTAGGTTTGTTTACAGAGATTCCGGATGCTGTGTGTTAGCTCAGATAGCCGGGAATGGTTCCTATTGGGTATGTGGCTGACGGAAAGCTGGGCCTAGCATGGGACAATGCTGAATGACGTTTCTATGTTACAGATTTCTTAGTCTGTCGTAGATGAGGTGTCCAAAGACTTAGTAAGAGACATAGAAATGGATTTAATATATATGATCAGTTAATTCTCTTTTCCCAACTATGTACCCTAAGAGGGCCCATTTTCTAAGGGATTAAAAATTACATTAGTAAATGAAAGGTCAACATCTTTAAACAAAAATGCACTGTGATGGCTATCCTCTGTAAGCTGAAAATATTGCTCCTGAAATGAGCTCCCAGATTTCAGTAGTGATGATAATTGCCAGGGTGACAGATAAAACTTAGTAGCACTGAATCACAGTGGCACATTGGATCCTGTTAGCATATACGGAGCAGCTTTGGAGTGGTGTTCATAACATGTAAACCTTAGTGATCTTTGACTGTGGAGGTTAATAGGATCTTTGACTCATGACATTAATAGACTTGAAATAAAATGGGTAGCTCATTAAGGAAGATCCTACTTGTTTTGAATAATCAAAATAACACTGGGAAATAAAGGGCCCTGAACATCTCTAGGCTGGAAGCTGTACTGATAGACAAATTAATTATCTTCAAGTTCTTAGGGGAAGTTTTCAGACAAAATTTAAGAGTGTCTCATGAAGAACTTTTACATAGGGATTTATCTGGGACATAGTTTCTAAGCAAAATTTACCCTTATACCAGCTTACCCAGAAAATTATCTATCTATCTATCTATCTATCTATCTATCTATCTATCTATCTACCTACCTTCCTGCTACCTACCTACCTATGTACCATTTTTTAGTAAGTCACACCTTTATAGAACCTTTTTTCCAGTAAAAGCATAATAGACACATTGTAAGTATAGTGTAAATGTCACAAAGAATCTGTTGCCATTGAAACAGACATAAAGAATGAACTCGTGGTAAATACTTTGAGAACAACTTTATCAAATAATGAAAGACAGGATGCAACAATGATTTTATGAGTGAAATAAGGTAACTGTAATCACAGCAGAAAAGGAAAGTAATATGATTCTTGTGTCAGATGTGGAAGGTAAATATGAAACAAGTCTGAATGTATTTACAATTAGCGTACGTGTGTGTGCAGGCATGCATACAAAGTTTAAAAAATAATATCAAAGAATAAATTCATACAAAATAAAAGAGAGAATATAGTTGGATCTCCAGTTTATAAGTATTACTAGTTTTGCAAATAGCTTCAGGCATAATCATGAATCCCTTCCTCTTCAGAATACCCAGTGTTCTTCCCATTATATGACAGCATTGCTATTACATGGCCTACTGAGCCATGAGCATAGAAATACTACTCTTGGGCAAGTATACTCATTAGTACCCTTATAAATATGCATGTTAGAGCACACGTTATTTTCAAAGAGGACAGTATTGTTCCTGAGGGAGCAAACATTGGTTGTTGGTGGGCGAAAGAATGCTTACCATTTTTATGTATAATTCAGAGATATGTAGAGAGTATATAAATAAATTTACAGTTTATCTGAAGTACTAAAATCTCATGGGGAGGGAAATTAGGGAAAAGATGTGAATAAAGTGTCTTTAGGGAGGCATAATGAAAAAAGTGGTTGAGAGACACTGCTTTAGAAGCTAAACAGAAAAGGGATGCAAAGCACAGTTATTTCTTTTTATGTCTGCTGTCAAGTTTTGATTAATCATCTTAATCTTATAGTGCATGGATGAGGAATAGCAATTATCTTCATAGCTAGTTATAATATGAAAAGAAGTAAAATATATTTAGAATCAGAATTTTTAGCCTTTTTAGTAGTTGTAGCTGCTTCTTGGGATGTGTATATCACAAGCATATGATGTAGCGTATATTACACAGTGAGTGAGCATTGAAGGACGAGTGGTCAGAAAAACACAAGAGAAGCTGATGCAATGTATGAAATGACTCTAATAGAAACAGTGAAAAAAAACCTAAAGCCAAGTGACTTCCATCAGAGAAAGAGGTTAAATTCCATTTCATCAGCTCAGAGAAGACCTGGCTATCCTCTTATTTTGTGCCGTCGGGAGGCTTCCTGAGAGACTAGAAGTGAAACCGTCACAGTCTAGCATCATTAAGGGGTGAAAGCAACTCCGTTGGAGAGAGAGAGATAAAGTGAGAAAGGGGTGGGTGAAGAGTCCTTATAGGAAAAAGTAGAGAATCATTCTTCACTATTCCAAAAGTTTGAGAGAAAATGTTGGAGGAAGCAGAAAAGGAGAAAGGACTTACAGAGTGCCTAGTGAATTGGTTATGAGTAACATATAAACTGGGAAAAGCAACCTGAGGCAAACTGTGGGAGGCCTCTGAGGGGGCAAACTTCTCCATGCCTCATGTTCCGGTGCAGGGTGACCTCGGCTCTGTTACTACAAACATTGTGCTCCAGGATGTAAAACCCCCTTCATAGCACTGTGATGTAGCCAGACTTGTAGGCTCTTTGTAAGGCCTGCATTCCACCAGCTGCATGTAGATAACAGGCTAAAGATAACCACAAGTTCTTGTGTGAAACTCCTAAACTGTCACTGTTATCAGTCTTTAGAATGACACACCACTTCCGGCTCACTAATTCAGTTCCGGCTCACTGATTCATCCCACCATCACGTCACCCTATCCCCACCATCACTCCCCCCACCCTATAGATCAAAGTGATTGTAACCAATAAATACTGTGGCGAAGCTCAGGGCCTTCACTGCCTCCAGTAATAAGTGATGGCCCCCCTGGTCCCACTTTGATTCTTAATCTGTCTTTTTCTAAATCCTTTGTCACCACCGAACTTGGGGTACCTACAGGTGATGTAGGGGCTGGTTCCCTACAAGAAAAGAGTCCCAGAAGGACTGGAAGACTTAATGGAGAAGAAAGCACTCCCAAATATCTTCCTTACTGTAGGAGGAAATTAATACTTCATTAATGTCCATAGTAAAGTGAATAGGTTTTGCAGGTAAAGATTGCCCAGGATTTATCAGTGAATATTTTCAGTTTATCATCTTAATGTTAATATATGTTATAAGCTCATTTTTGTTAATTATGCCTCTCAATATAATGTTGTGACAAGATTATTTGTCTTATGCTTTATCTAGTCTCTGGAGTGTTGGCAATATTCTAAGAAACTACTAAAATTTTTGAAAAGATATTGCAGATTATAGTACTACATTTGTGCCAATAAATCCACATTCCTTCCTGTCCTCCGTAGAACAAATAGTTTATGTTGTCAAGCCTCCTCGATGAGATTGAAAATAACTTCTCCTTTGTTTAAAACCAAATGCTAAGAACTAAATTTGAGATACATATGTCATTGTTGAGAAGGAATCTTTCATTCCGAATTGACTTTTTAAGTAACGAGGACAGCTTAACTCTTGTGTGCATCTGTTCTACTTGACAGGACATGGGTGGCACAGCCCCAGGTTCTTGTCAGTCTAGCGTGTTTGAGGCCTTCTGAAGCAGTTAGTTGGCTTGTTTGGTGGATAACCTGGGAGTCTCATCACAGCAACAGAAATGCGCCATTTGACTGGTCCAGAGAGCTTCAGTGTTAATACTAGCTCACACATCTGTCGGAGATTCTGCCTAACAGCTGAAGAGCTATCTGCAATTTAAATTGATTGCCAAGAACTTAACACTAATTGACATGCTAAATTCATGACTAAGTAACCCATTATGACTAGTGCCAATCATCTTAGAGAACACAATTCCCAATCTTGTTGGCCCGTTTTATCTTTAGAGGCTGAAATGACATTTTGGAGAGTATTCTTTCAGAAAATGAAATTCTCTTAGAAAAATGTACATGATGATAAATAGCATGAAGATGAATAGCATTGCTATAATTTGTTCATGATAATCTGATCATTTCTATGTTATAAGAGGTGGCCAACAAAAGTGTTTGTTTGATCTCTATGATGCCTTCCTTAGAGAGATCCTTGAACAAGTCACGGTCATTTTCCACTGCAAATTAAGAGGAGGCAGAAGAGAATAGTTGAATTAAATGACAGATGTATTTGCCATTACATTTAACTCTATAATCTTTATTTCTCTTTCCCAGCCCAAATATTTCAAATGCCTTAAAAATGCAATTAACCTTTTAATTTACTTATCAAAAAGAAACTCTACAATGATATACAATCCAATAAAGGAGATAAGTTATAGAGGCGTGTGCCTGACAATTCTCTCTCAGGATACAGATTTTTTTTCTATTGTCATTAGCATCAGTTCCTCCTTGGTATTTCCCTCCATAGAATCGGAATTGTGCCTTTTAATGTTGTTTTAACAACATTATAGCACAAATAAACAATTGTATTCTTTATGATAATCTGTATAAGAATTTTACCTTTGTGAACAGGATCTGCAGACAGTCCCTTTTTGAGCACCATGATTATAAAGATGATCTGGTAGATGAATTCATTAAGCAGAGATTTATTCATATTTCTGATGGGGTCACCAAAGTGTGTAACATTCATGCATGCCTATCTTTTGCAACCATCCCCATAAATAAGCCCGTTTCTGATTTATTCTTACAAGTGATAGATCAGAGCACATTCATGCTGCCAATCACTGGTGACTCATGCATGGAATTAAAAATCTTACAGATCCATGCCATTTCTATATTTGGTTTGGCTTTATCTATTACTCAATGTAAGAAAAAAAAAGAGTGAGGATAAGATGTAAAGAGATATAATCTTAATGAAAGGATAGCAGGATACTTTCAGGCTGTTCCAAACGAACTGAAATAGCATCAATTTAATCATATCCTACATTAATATTGTTGAATTTATAAATATGAATGACATAGGACTAGTCACTGAATGCTATTATAGTACTTATAAATAGTGCATAAATGTACCTTTATAAGAATTTAACTCACTGGCATTAGATAGAAAGGACCAATGACATATTTTAGGAAAAGTTTACAAAAGGACAGAAAAAAATGAACTTTCCTTCAAATTACACACATTTTATTTCAACTGTGATAAAAAAAATTACCCTGAAATCTAGTCTATTTATGAAATAATTACACTCCAATATTTGTGATTTTTGAAAATTATTCCTAGATCACTGTAAGCACTATATAAATAGGAACTTAATTTCTTATCATAGAGAAGTCTCCATAAAATTTCACAAAATTGTCTTTCTATAAACATGCATGACAGAGCAAATGGTTTCAGAGGAAAAATTATAGAATTACATGGAAAGATTTGAATAAAGAAGCCAAGTTCATTTAGGCTATATTATCCAACATTAACTTAATTGTACAATTAGTGGCTTTACTCATATTTTAGAGACTAGCATTGCTTTATGACAATGATCAGGACTCAGAAGTGGAGAAACAGGATCATATTGCAAAATAGTAAAATAACAGTTTATCCACTTATGTCAAGGAAACAATGATGAAGTTCTCTTTTTGGAAAAAGTAGTCTATTTTTGTCAGAATAAATACATGCTTACATATATTCAACAATATAAACTCAAGAGCTACTTTATGCTGAGCATTTTGCTAATTGTTAATGATACAATGATGAACACATCAGAGAGAACTGTTGCCCTGTGGAGACTGTATTACAAAATTTTAAATAAATATTCATGGCTTTAAACAAAATATTAAAAAAGGAAAAAGGAGACTTAAAAGTAAATTGGATGAAATAATAGGATGTCATTGAAGTATGATAAATTAGCACAAGGAGTAAAGGCAATTCCAACAAAGGAAAATAAAGAAGCATAAGAAAATATCATCATAGATTGTGAATAAATTGCCTTTATGTAAGTCATTAAATTATTTGCAGTGAAAGAATTTAGAATGGATTGATATGAATATAAGTTATTTGAGATGTTTATGAATTTCCAATAATTTATTTACCAGTGGCAATTCTCAAGTGTAGAAATATACAAGATAGAAACACATAAATATACAGAGATATTATAGAAACTCTGCCAGAGAGATTAAGGTATAGAGAAAGCAAATAGAATATATAGTATAGTAGGTTCTACAGAAAGAATAAATTCATAGAAGATAAGCATTAATTATAAACTCAGAAAGTAGCAAAATATCTAGCAGAACAAATAAAAATACACCCATATATAAACTAATAAGAAAAAAATGAGCTAAAACCAAATTACCAGTAAGAACAATAAAAATGAAAATATTACAAAGACTTCTTATCTTGCAAGATAAGATGTGGTAAGTTTATGCAAATAATTTGACAAGGAATGCAAAAATTCATTGAAAAGCAAAACTATTACAAAACTCACGCTATAAAAAATGAATAATCTTATTATCTAAGGAATGAAACTTGTAAGTTAAAACCTTTACATAAATAAAATGATCGTCTTGAATGGCATTACTGGTGAATTTTTCTAAATACTTATGGAAGAAATAACAGTAGTTCATCAATTTTACATAAACTATTTTAAAGAGTAGAGGAAAAAGAAACACCTTTACCTAGTTTTAGAAAACCAGCATAATACTGATACCACATGCCACTCTTGACATTGCAAGACAATAATAGTTAGGTATCCAAAGTTAACACAGTTGCAAATATCCTAAACCAAATATTAGAAATTTAAACCTAGCATTAGATAAAAAGAATAATAAATTATGGCCAGATGAGGTTTATACAAGGAATGTTAGAAGAATTTACTACTTTGGAATAAATCAATATAATCAATAATATTAAGAGTGAAGGAGAAAAACATATAATCATTTCAATGAATGTTAAGACAGCATTGAATAAAATTGAATTCCTTTTCAAAATAAAACATCTCAGCAAACAATAATGAAAATAAGATCTCTCAGTCTGATAAGGAGGATTTATGGGAAACCTACAGTTAATGCGATCCTTAATTGTGAAATACTGCAGACTTTCCAACTGATATCATAAAACAAAAAGACAAAGGTAGCCATTCTCCATTGCTATTTAGCATTGTACAGGAGTTCTGAACCACTGCAATAAGGTGAGAGGGATTGGGAAGGAAAAAGTACCACTGTCTTAAAAGTTTACATTAACATATCCATAGAAAATACAAAAAAGTTGGCAAATTACTACAATTATTGAATTGCCAAGTTGAGAATATGTCAATATTGCAAAATTTATTGTTTGCCCATATATTAATTAGAAACAATTGGTAAATGAAATTTAAAATACAACATTTACACACACACACACACACACACACACACACAAAGCACATACACACAATTACAAGTCACACACACACACACACACACACACAAAGCACATACACACAATTACAAGTTCTGTCTGCTGGGAAGCCTAGACCCAATGAAACCCCTATAGGAATGAGCACACGTGGTGATCAGATCTGGGTTTCTAGTACCATCCTCCAATTTAAAAAAACAGAAAAAGAATTTTGGAGAAACGGCTGATCTAGGGATGGGGCAGGAAATATACAAGATGAGTCTGGAACATCTTATGTTTACAGAACACAAGGAAGTGCTCGAAAACCACAGTGGTACGATTACGTCAAAGACACAGAAGCTAAGTGAATAAACCCCCATTGGCCAAACTGGAATAATTTGAGCAACAAATTAAATAATGTAGCTTTGAATTATAACTCAAGGCATAACATAAATATGCAGGAGTCTGTACTGATATACATAAGTTATATAAATAAATGAGAAGGAATAAATAAATCTGTATCAAAGAATCTCAAATAATATGCAGAAATGGTTCCCTCAAGGAGGTGGAACATAATCACTTTGTCCCCTTAAGTTGGGCTATATATAATGACTTGCTTTTCAAGAGTACTGATACAGTTTGGATATTTGCCAAATCTCATGTTGAACTTTGATCCCTAGTGTTGCAGGTGGGGGCCTGGTGGGAGATGTTTGGGTAATGGCGTGGATCCCTCATGAATGGCTTTGTGCTGTCCCCATGGTAACCAGTGAGTTGTCACTATATGAATTCCAGCAAGAACTCCTTGTTAAAAGAGCCTGGCACCTTTCCCTCTCTCTCTTTCCTGCACTCTTGTCCAGTAATCTCTGCATGCTGACTCCCATTCCCCTCCTGCTTCTGCCATGAGTGGAAGTAGATGCTGGGGCCATGCTTCTTGTGCAGCCTACAGAACTACGAGCCAAAAAATCCACACAACCCCCCCCAAAAAAACCCCTTTTTTTTCTTTATAAATTACCCAGCTCCAAGTATTCCTTTATAGCAATGCAAAACTGACTAAGACAAGAATAGCACAGAGAAGGTCAAAAAAGGAGTTACAGTGGAGAACTCAGACAAACACCACCTCAGGCCTGCAATCAAGCTTAACATATTCAATAATAAGTCCTATTGATAGTACATACTCTTAATAAAAAATAATGAGAATGGCACTTTACCTCTGTGATATTCATGGCAGAGTGTGTAAGTACTGACAGGGAGAAATTAACATGTTACTATTCCTAGATGGCATAATTGTATGAAGAAATTATAAAGCATGAGGACTAAAATGAGAGTATTTTGGGCAATGTAAAAAATAATCATATTCTTACATATTGGCAATGAAGGGTTAAAAATAACTAAAATGTTATAATTTTAAACGTATAGTTTAACACTGAAGTATAAATAATTAAATCTAAAGGATATGCTAGAAAATTGATACCTTTGTTAAATGATAATAATAATATTTAAATAAAGGGAGAGATGTACTGTACTCATTGGTAGAAAGACTCAATATTTTGAGATGACAATTTTTCCAGTACTCATCTTTATATTCAACTCAAGTTTATTTTGTGCAACTTGACAAGATAATTCTAAACTTCCATCTTCCAAGAATACTAATGAATACTTTAAGCAGAATTTTTAAAATATGTGTTTGGCAAGTTGTCCTATTAAATATCAAGTCTAATGTAAACTATATTAAATAAGACAATGTGATATCAGTGCAGGCATGGACAAATAGATCATTAGCATAGAACTTGAAACTGACTCATTAAACTTAATGACAAATTATTGGAAGTAAGTATTCACTTCTGAAATAAAAATAAATGTCTATCTTACACATTACATATACGTACAGATATACAACTGTACAAAATTCCAAGGGGACTAAAACCTAAACAAGAAAGCAAAACTCTTTTAAGACAGTATAAGAAAATATCTTTATGAACTTGGGTGAGAGAAGAATTTCTTATGTCAAAGAAGCCTAGACCATTAAGTAAAACAAGGTTACATTTTTGTGAATTAAAATTATACATCAAAAAGAATGCCTTGAATAAATGTTTAAAATGCATATAACTGACAAAGTGTTCATCTTCAGAATGTGTGTGTGTGTGTGTGTGTGTGTGTGTGTGTGTTAATTCCATGTGTATAATAAAAACAGGAAACCCTAAACTGGGAAAATATATTAAGAAGCATTTTGCATAAACAACATCTGAATCATTTATTAAAATGCTTAACCTCACTGTTTATCAAGGAAGTACATCTTAAGCAGCAATTAAATCCAATTTTTCAACAATTATATAAGTTAAAAAATTAAAAGTGAGTAAATACTAAATGTTGGAGAAGATATAAAACAATAGAAAATCTCATAAAATTGCTAATAGTTGTTTCAAACAGAATGACCACATTAGAGAGCAATTTAGTAATTTGAATAGGGAGCAATTTAGTAAATTTCAAAGAATCACCAAGTAATCTCACTCCTAGGTATATACCCTGTAGAATAGCT